>JANAVB010009999.1:2406554-2409054 GCA_029216955.1 Iris pallida
TTTATCATTTAAAGAATAATAAACTAAGTTTATTAATTTTTGATTTTTTTTATGTCATAGGTCTCAGTTTCAGCTTTCCAAAATATCAAACGGATCACAAAAATGAGTTCGAGATCTCCCGAAATCTCGAAAATAATGAGACGTGGTCGTACTTCGGACTATTGCTAGTAGAACAAATATAAAGAATTATGGATTCGAAATAAGTCTAAAAAATATATTATGAAAGCTTACATCGATAAGATTGTAAGAAAAAGAAATACTGGAGTCGATTCGAGTCGAAACTAGGAGATATACACTTTGAAGCAATGTACTGCTGTAAAACGGAGCTATTTTGGGACGATTTTGGGGCTTTTTGGACGAAAAGTAGAGTTTGACTGGAGGGAAAGTGAAAGGATTTTCTATGTATTTATTTCTGATTTTATGAACTTATATTTAGGATTCATATGAGTTGGTTATTAATGATAAGACATGATGAAGTTGCTTTACTAGTAAATTTATGATTATATTTAGTTTAAAATATAGTATAGATTTATGTAAATTATCTATAATCTTACTTAAATTACCATAGATAAGAGCACATAATCCTTTAAATGTATATTATTTGAAAATCTATATCTAATTTTATATACTTGGTGTATCTAACATATTGAATTAACATTTATCCTACATTAAATATTTATACAATCCAAATCCTAAAAATATTATTTATTCTACTAGTTATTTTTTAAGTACTTATTTCGGAGTCTTAATTTAGTAATGTCCAAAAAATATAAACTGGACAAGGGGTTACATTGTCAATACCTGCACCCGATGAAAGGGCACAATGTAAGACCATGCCCAGCCTAGCAGCATCGGCGGTAGAACGCTGTCTAGGTCTAATATAGAATCTAATACATCACATGAATATGTATCAACCTGTCAAGATATCTCAATTCCAAAAGGAGGACAAATAATGATAATATTGTACTCAACCACAATGACTCTAAGTAAGATAAATGGCACGATCAAGAGAAAAGACTGATATGAATATTCAAGAGATTCTAACATAAACATAACACAAGTCCAAGAGTGTTTAAGAGTCATTATCTCAAGTAACATAAGTCTCAAATAATAACATCCATGAGTCATAAAGCTGGAGATAAATCCAGTACTAATATCTAGTCTAATTGAGTCGCTACTAGAGCCTCCTCGCTGGAACTAAGCCTCATGAATTAGTGTCTTTTTTCTACTCCTACTAAATCTTATGGGCCGTAGTAGGTGGCTTCCGTCTTCTAAATCATTTGGAAAAAAATATCCAATCAGGATTGGAGTGAAGTACACCCCTAATAACAGTCAGGTAATGATAAAGACTATGTAATAGTAAATAGAGAGAATATACAAGATAAGTAGCAGGTACATGAATATAACAAGACAAAGTAAGTTGTAATAAGTAAGAGCAAGAGAACATGATATATCATGTACCAAGAATCAAGAATAATACTATCTATGTAAGTGAGCACTAGTTTCAACATTGATCGACTTGGAACTACACAAGGATATATGACCTGGTTAATCATACGTGTGGTGTATGATTAACTCTCACAAGAAACAATGACATGCAAGGGGTATGATCACATATCTACCATAATACTCTCCTCTCCCTGTATAGTGGATCCAATTATAGTATGTTATGACATGAGATTCTCTGAAAAGGTCGCAAGCCTTTGCAGGAATCGGTGTCCATACAATCACAAAACAACAACAAGGCTGCACAAGGTACACCAAGATATATAAAAAATAATATCTCATGACGGATCTAGAAATATCATCCCTGTAACCAATATGTCAAAAAATTAAGGATATCTATACTAAATACAAGAACATAGAAGATATCATAACAAAATTATCAGAGAATTACTCACCTGAAATCCGGTTGTGAAGTATCAACAGTAGAAAGCCTAGATATGGAATATCAATGTCAATTGGTGTTTTGGAATCATAAAATAGCTATACTAGCTTAATACTAGGTCTCCAAGTTATTCCTAGTCAAACCAGGTCAACTAGGTCAATACCTTGCTAAACTTGGTCAAACTAGGTCATTCCTAAGTTTTTAGGTCCATACCTTACTATACCAAGGTATTTTAGTCTATACTAGGCCATACCCTATGTTACTACCTATAACATATTCATATATGCCCTACAATACAATACCTTAACATATTATCCAAATATCCCATACATCTTACCTATACCTTACACAAGGTATGCTCTTTACTACACTACCTAAACAATACCTATATACATACCCTAACTAAACCTTTACCTATGCACTCAAGATACCCTAAACTCATCTATGTACCCACTCACATATTAATAGGTATCACTATATAACCTATGCCCATAGGTTTTCCTCATTCCAACATTTACCTACCTTAACCCATTACCTAGACATTACTCTAACATACACACAAAGCACACACATGCCAGTGACACACCTACACTCTATGACTACTTACTGCTA
>JANAVB010009999.1:2414054-2697142 GCA_029216955.1 Iris pallida
TGTTGCACCAGGTGAATGTGCTGCCAATGAAGGGGATTGGGGTGAGGTTCCCGTGGAAGGTAAAGTTGTTGAAATCATCCATTGCTGGCTTGGGGGGGCGCCCACCGGACTTCTCCTCAGAATAAGCAACCGTGTTAAAATCACCGATGCAAAGCCACGGCATGTCCAGCGGATGTATCCTCAAGAGGTCTGCCCAGAGCTGTCTACGCACAGGGGTGTCGCAACTGCCATGAACCGCGGAGATGACGGATCGGGACTTAAGAGCCGGGTGTTCAACCCAGTAAGTGAGAGCCTGGGAAGAGTCGTGGATGGTGTCGAATTGGAATTCTTGAGCAAAAAAAATCCAGATGTCGTTGCCGCCCGCGATTGTGTGCAGGAAGCCTAACTTGAGTTGAGTGGCTTTAAGTCTTTTTTGAGGGATTTTTGGTTCGATAATGATTAAGAGGTCAATGCGGTGAATCTTCTTGAGACTGAGAATTCTGTTCATCGTCGATTTATTCCCGAGCCCTCTTACATTCCAGTTGATGATGTTAAGCATCTGATGGAAAAAAAAGGACGGGATTGGTTGTGCTTTGAGGCGGACCTGGTGGTCCTTGCCGTCATCTGCTTTTGTTTGTTTTTGTTTTTCTTGTCTGCTTTTTTTTTGGTAGGGGCGCTATTGAATCCGTTACTTCCTGACTCATTGATGGGCCCGTCTAGGTCTCTGCTACCTTCTACGGCCTCGTGGTTGATTGGGTCTTTGTCCTGATCTTCTAGGGCGCAAAAGGGGTTGCCACGATCCAGAAACCCTGCTTCCTTGGCCTGCCAGAATCTGCCAGTTAAGATGTGGGTGTGAGAGGGTTGAACGGCCTTAGCGGGAGTAGGAGGTTCTGTGTCTGCCCGAATTGCCTCGGACTGCTCAAGGCAGCTATCCGAAGCGACCTTTCCCGGTTGATGAGAATGATTATCGTGAGGTAGGGAGGAGAGGGAGGCCTCGAGGGAGGGAGGATTGGTGATCTCAGGTTGAGTTTGGATGATTAGGGTGTGATCCGCGATAAAAAGGCCGCTGATCTTAGGGGAATCTGGTTGGTCGGTAGTGATGGGATGGGGGATGCTTAGCTCTCTGTGTGCTTCTTCGGGAGGGGTGTCTGAGAGGAGTTCGAAAGAATTGTGGAGTGCAAGCTCTCTGTGTGGCTCATCAGAAGGGTCGTCTGAGAGGAGTTCGAATGAATTATGGAGTGCGAGGGTGGAGGGGTTGAAGGGGACGATGTCTCGACTGGTTGATGCCGTCGTCTGGGGGTGGTGGAGGGCCTGACCATCGATCTGAAGTGTGGGGTCAGGAGTCGGTTTGTGGATGGTGGGGGCGGGGTCTTTTAGAGCTGTGGGCACGCTAGGGGTGTGCGGCACTTTCTTCTTTAGTTCGGGATGAGCGCGGAAGCAGTGTTGCATTTGATGACCACTCATCTGACAGTGTTTGCAGAAGATAATATTGTTGTCGTAAATCAGCTCCTGACTGTGTGTAGTGTCTTCGAGCTCGATTTCTATGAGTTTGGGTGGGTCGTTAGCAAGGTCTAGCTCCACGCATATCTTTGCGTAGTTGCACTTGGAAAGGTTGCGGGTTTCTTCCGCAATGGCAACCAGGGTCCCGAAGGAGCTGGCGATGCGTTTGAGGGCGGCTGCGTGGAAGCAAACCAGGGGGAGGTTGGAGAGGGTGATCCAGGTGGAGATGATTATCGAGTCAAATTTAGGGTTGAATTCTGGAGACCATTTGACCACTTTAGCGATCTGAGTACCCATTCTGACAGTGCCCTTAGCCCGGGCAATCGCGAAGTCCGAGTCGGAGGAGAGGTGAAGGAGCATATGCTTAGGGTCGAGTGGGGCTACCCGGAAGTCAGCAGAGAGGCCCCACCCGACGACCGCTGCCAAGACAATGGGGATCTTCGGGCATCCGGAGCCGAATTTGAGGATGAACGACTTGGAAAAGGAGGAGGATAGGGACTGGATCTCGGATGAGGCGAATGGAACCCGGATGGGGTCGCCGTCGGATGGAGACATTAATTCGAGGTCCGGAAGGAGAATCTCGGCCGACGTCGAAGGAGAACGCTGCCTCCGGTCCGGCCTAAGAGCCTCGACGTAGGAAGCTCCGGCCTCAGAACCGGAGAGGGCTGACGCTGGAGGTGCGAGCTGGGAGTGAGACTTGGGCGCCAAACCGGGAGGGCTTCGGGATGGGACCGCGCTAGGGGTGACGCCAGACTGCGCCAACACGCTGGGAGCCCCAGGACGCGCGTTCCCGGATTGTGCCAGAGGGCGGGGGGTGGAGCCAGACTGCGCTAACAAGGAGGGAGGCCCGGGAAGTGCGAACCCCGATGGCGCCGTGGGGCTGGGGGGAGGAACTCCGGGGAGCGCCAAGAGGCAGGGAGTAGAAGCGCCGGGGATCACTGGAGGGCGATGGAGGGGGAGGCTCCGGAAGGCGCGGAGAGGCGGAGGGGAGAGAGCCCTGAAGACGCCTGGGGGAGTGAAGAGGACGCCTCGGGAAGCGCCAAACTGACACGAGGGGGGGCGCTCAGATTGTGCGTGAGGGGGACCCCGGCCTGAGGAGCGCAGGGAAGGATGGCCGAACTCAGAGGGAGGGCATCGCCCTGGACTGGAACGCGCATGGAGGAAAAGCTAATGGGAGGCACGTGGCCCTCCACTAGATTGCGCACAGGAGGAGGCACGTGGCCCTCCACTAGATTGTGCACAGGAGGAGGAATCTCAAAGGGCGCGGGGCCCTCCTCAGAACTGCGTACGGGAGAGAGGTTAATAGGGGGCACGTGGCCTTCCACTGGAATGCGCCAAGCCTCGGTCCCAGCTGAGAGCTGGACCGCGCGTGAGACTGCCACAATTCCCGAGGGGGGACCAGAGGCGACAGGGGCCATGTGCATCCCTGTGTGCATCCCAACGCCCAAGGAAGCCACCTGCTGTCCAGCTTCCGAGGGCAGAAGAAAGTTCGAAATCGACTCCATGTCCCGAGGGGGGAGCTGGAGCTCCGGGAACAGGCCACTGGACCCTGCACCTGCGCGGGCGTCGGAGCTGCTACTGTGGCGGAGGAGAGAAAATGCAGCAGGGGTGGCGGCCGAGGCCGCGCGGCTCCGCTCCATCAGCCGAAGCTGCTCTGCGGTCCACCCAGGGCGCTGAGCCGGAGGGGAGGGGGCGGGGAGGACAGGCGGCTGGACGACGCCGGGCCGTGAGGGGGGGTGGACGGGGGCTGGCCCGAGCGCGCCTCGGCGGACGCCGACGAGCGTGCGGCGAAGCAGAGATCTGAAAGCCCTGGGCCGCCGTCGCGGCTACCAGCCAGCTCTGCGGATGAGGCGGCGGGAGGCGAGGCATGAGGGGGTAGGAAGGAGCGGAGGACGGCTAGAAATTCTGGGGAGGACACCATACCGACGAAGAAGGGGGGAAGGGGAAGGGAGAGCTCGGGGAGGACACCATGCTGATTTTTATACTAAATATATATATATATATATATATATATATATATATTTTTATAAAAAAAAATATTTTTTTTTCATATATATATATTATATATATATATATATATATATATAAATATATATATAAATATATATATATATATTATATATATATATATATATAAAAAAAATATATATATATTATATATATATATATATATATATATATATATATATATATATATATATATATATATAATATATATATATGAATATACACACACATGGCTATATGACAAACACTTGGTGTGCATCACCCTCGTATCACCCTAATCTACGATACATTTGTGATACGCCCAAGATACCTATACCAAACCTTGTCCGAATCCTACCAAATCACATAAGCAAGTCTAAAATACATATATGAATCTAATTAGAGCATAACATAGCTAGTGTCAAGTGTCATGTCCAATTGGACATGTGTGCCACAATTGCTGGAGAAAAAAACTTCCAAAATAACTCCGTGTTCTACCGTATCATGATACGACCTACTCGTATCCAATTATGAACACGGATCTAGACACACACAACAATATAAGTCTATTTAGCCTATCAAACCAAATGATAAATACTTTGAGCACCGTTCTCAGATTTCCCCAAAAATAGCACAAAAACTCTATGTAACTCCTACCCAAAGGGTCATTAGAGCCTAGTTTTTTCTCCTATAGGTACCCCTAGTCCATGGGTGGGTTCCTAATGTTTCAATACATTTATTAGATCCTAGAAATAGAAAAAATTAGATGTATATCTATTGGTAGATGGATCCCCAATAAAAAGCCAAATGACCACGATCCAGACACGAAACTCCTAGCAATAGACTCCTCTTCTAGTACTCATAGCCTCCATGCTCCTAGGCTCCTACAAGTGATGAGACTGAGAGTAATAGAAGAGAACTTCAGTAGAATTTGAGAGAAATTTGGGGATGGATGGATCAATTTGGGAAAGAACATCAAATTAGGAAGAAATGTCACAAATGAATGAAGAGAGAGAGAGAGAGAGAGAGAGAGAGAGAGAGAGTGGGAACATACTCTTATGGCGTCCATCCACGTAGGGCTTCCTCATGCTAATCCATAATGTCTAATGTGTCCTCTAAAGCTTGTCATGTGAGCTAATTAATGCATGGAAGTCTCTAATCCTATTTTGGTAAATTGTCTAATCCCTATTACTAAATGACACGACTAAATGGGCCTAGTCCAATGAGTTGGTCCATGAGTCATGTCATGCTAATTATTGGACTCTAGTGTCATGTCAAGACTAATTGGTTCACTAACACAAGTCTAACAAATAGGCTAGTCACTAACCATAATAACTAACATAATACTAATAAATAAATATATACAATATTATGTAATACAAAATAACAAAATTAACCCTATTTGGAAAAATGGTAGTGACAAGTCTACCTCCCTTAAAATAACTTTGTCCTCAAAACTAAAAGACAAAACTATCACAAGAACACAACCAGAACAAAAGAAGATCATTACCTCAAGGCTCGAAGAGATAAGGGTACCGCTCGCGTATGTCGTCCTCCCTCTCCCAGGTAGACTCACCCGTAGAGATGCATCCGTACGATGCATGAAGTTACATGTAGGCCACTCTAGAGGGGTTGAATAGAGTTTGTGTCGATAATAACCAATTAAAAATACAACTCTATATCAAGTCCAGAAATTAACTACCAAGAGAGTAACTAATCAGAGAGTAATACGAAAATACATAGAGACCAGAAGAGCATACGCAAACAGCACAATTTAACCTGGTTTCCCTTGTGGAGGACTAGTCCAGGCCTAAGAACTCTCGTTCAGGATTGAAATCCACTATTTGTGAAATAGGGTACAACCACGTACATTTACTCAGAAGAGCACGCCAACTTCTTACAACTTCGCAGAGGCAAAACATGGAATTGTCCAAGTGACTTTTCTTTCACTCTTGTACACAACTTCTAGCTGATATCGCACTGAGCACCTTGGGTTAAGGAGAGTTATGGCTTAGAAGATATGGAAGAGTGGGGCTTGGAGTAGTAGAGCTTAGAAAGCTTGAATATTTAAAGGTAAGAGATGATTTGAAATGAGAGAATTCAAGCTCTATTTATACTAGTCTGAGGAGGAAGAATTCGACTAGAATTTTGTCCCAAGAATTCAAAATTTCGAACGTTGGACAGCTAGTATCAAGCAGGCCCTAAAAATTAGCATCCTAAATTTTTTGAGGCAAAGTTCGGCCTGAACTCTGCTTGGGGCAGAGTTTGGCCCGAATTCAATTTCTATGGGGCCAGAACATATAATGGGCTGTGAGAGGATTGGTTTGGTTTGGTGATTGTCGTGTTTTGTATGGTGGAGCTTGGAGAGTGAAGTCTAGGCTCAAGATAGCTCAGTACGACTCAAAGTACATGTTCCTAGACTCAATAAAATGAAAAGTACAGACTCAGTACAAGTACAATTACAATGATCAAACTTGTTGATGACATCTGTCTTGAGCTTGATATATTATAGAAGATGTTCTTGACTTTGAGCTCAGTGTGTCGTATTGGACTATGCCAAATATTGTTTTGTTAATTCTCTAAATTAGGTTGACTGTAATCCAGTTTGGGTCACTAATCCCCCCATTTTAATAATTGACAAAATCGATATTTGTATGTCGCAACATTCATACCTGGACACATGTTGAAGGGAGTAGTCTGTATTGAGTAGCTCCCCCGTAAATGGATATGTCGGTTCCCCCGTAATTAACTATTTTGATTATGTCCTGATACAAAAATCTTTTTCCAAGCGCAACATAATATCTAAGATCATATAATATCCAACAACATATAAGATGATATCAACCAAATATCTATGCTTCTTCCCCTTTGTCATTTAGCAAAATGAATCATAGCTCCCCCGTAAAGAGAGATAAATGTGACAAAGTAGGGATAGCAAGCACACAATTCATAACCATAACCAATTATCATAAGAGATAACTAAGTAGTTTTGATCAACCCAAAGGAAATAAACTAGAAGTTCATACACGATAAACTAAAGTCTAAAAAAATAGTGCAAAGACTGCTAAGACATAAAAATAATAAAAACATATCTAAAGTAAATGTCAGCAGCAGGTAGAAGACCACGACCATCATGGAGCATGGGAATGGGATGGACCGGATGACTCAGACATCTCGCTAGCAATGCAACTACAATCAACGAACGCCACATCAGGATCCAAGTACCGCAAGCCCATGGGTCGTCAATCCGGTAGCCTTCGCGAGAAGGATCCCGACCCGTAGGAAATGGCATAGTGGGATACCGGGCCATGTTGTACTGGATATCATACAGGGTGTTGCTAATGGTGCTCATCTACAGAGTGGTCCGGTAGTCCAGCTGGGTGTAGCGATCGTCTTCCAAACGGAAGCGGTCGTGCAGCATGTCACGAATAGAGTCGAAGGTAGTAGAAGGCTCAGGCTGTGGGGCATCTGAGTCAGAAGATTCCTTCTCAACTGGGGCAGGAACAGGGGCAGTCCTACGTGCCTTGGACAGAAAGGCAAGAGAAGGTAAAAACTGACACTCATCCAAAGGGACGTTGAAAGCATGAAAGATCATCGAAAGATACATCGCATAGACAAGCGATTTTGGCTTCTTCCTTGCACGAATCATCCAATCCATTATCGTATGAGGAAAATTGAAGGGGATGGTGAATTAATAAAGGATGATAATCTCATGATAAGTAACCTCGTCGGTAGATCCTGCTTTCGGCAGAATAGAAGAGAAAATGATGTGATGAAGTTTATAAAAATGATTATTGAGAAACTTAGCCCGAAGTTTTCAAGGACTGGTATTGGGTGCACACATCATGTCTTTGAACCCTTCAAGAGTAATATCCCCAGCAAAAGTGAATTCACGGGCATCAATAATTTTCTCCCAAGCGTTAGGATCGGAAAGTTCAAGATATTCAGCAAGATCAAAATCATCAAACATGATAACAATACCGGCGACCCGAGAGTACATTCGCTTATCGTCGTGAGTCATATTGCAATAAAACATTTGTATTACATTGAGGTATATGATTGATTGTGTGGATACAAGTTCATCGAGGCAAAGATCCTTGAAGTTCGGATCAAAGTCGAAAAATATGGTGAAATTAATCGGGTGTTCTGGCACAACACTTCTTGAGCGAAAATCCGTGTACCACTCATTAGATGCTTCTAATGAAACAAAAATTTACTTATTATAAGTATTAGCATTGGGAGGTGGAGGAGGATTGAACAATGGGTGAATGGGTTGGACATTTGGAGGAGGAGAATGATGGTTTGATGAAGAGGCACCTTCCATTCTAACCCTTTTTTCTCGATTAAAAAGTCTAGGACCCATATGATAAGTAAATACAAAGATATGAAGATGATAATGAAAGAGTAGATGGAGAACAAGAGTTTATACCTTAAAATAATGAAGAGAATCTCCAAAACCTTCAAATCTCAAGTTTTGAATAAGGGAGAGCACCAACAATGGAGTTTCTAGGGTTAGGGTTTAGAGAAATAGGCTTTGAAGAGAGGTTGAAGGTGGTAGCAATGAGGAGCGATAGTCCAAATTCGTGTATATGAAGAATAGGGTCGGCTGCAATAGTTAAATCGTGGCCCTTGGATCAAATCGTATGAATGATCAAGAATGACTGAAGGTTCTGGTACCTAGTACATAGAGTTCGGCCTGAACTCTGCCATAGGCAGAATTTTGCCCGAGTTCTGTAGGGTTGGTTCTAGAACTCCAAAAGACTAAAATATTGATAACAGATAAAAGAATTATCTTGAATTAGCAATGATGAATTATATTAGCCATAAAATAAATAAAACCTTGCGACAAACTTTGGTAAACAATGATCAGTACAGATGAATCGCCTCAGGTTAGCTTTAGGGGACGGATCTCAGCTAGCGGTAGTCCGAAGACTAGTACACCGTGTTACTTAGGCTTTTATGTCTTGTTGTCAGAAGGGCCCTTTCGGCTTGTACCAAAACAATTTCATCATGTATGATTATGTTTTAATAGTTATTTGCGCAGGTATAACTTATTGCATGACATTTTCATCCAAAATTCCTAATTTTTGATGAAAAAAATTGAAACGTTCTTCGGCTAGTGGTTTTATGAAAAAGTCTGTTAGCTGATGATTAGTGTCAATAAATTCTAAGTTGATAGTGCAATGCATTTGATGTTCACACAGAAAACGATATCTAATTTCAATGTGCTTAGTGCGTGAGTGACAACTTGGGTTTTTGGTCAGGTTAATTGTACTAGTGTTATCACATAATATTGGTATGTGCTTAAACAGTAGATTATAGTCTTCAGGGGTTTCCTTCATCTACAGAATCTGAGCACAACAACGTCCAGCTATGATGTATTCAGCCTCTGTTGTGGATAGTGCTACAGAATTCTCCTTCTTGCTAAATCAAGAGACTAAAGCCTTACCTAATAAATGACACGTGTCGCTGGTACTCTTTCGGTCGACTTTGTATCTCGCAAAATCGACATCAGAATATCCAATTAAGTCAAAGAAAGTGATTTTGGGATACCACAAGCCCATCGAAATAGCCCCTTTAAGATATCGAAAGATACACTTAACAGTGGTCATGTATGATTCCTTAGGGTTAGCTTGATATCGAGCACACAAGCAAACACTAAACATGATATCGGGGCGACTAGCAGTTAAATAAAGTAGACTACCAATCATACCTCGATACTTACATTGATCAACAGGTTTGTTGCTTTCATCAGGTTCTAGTTTTGTTGTAGTAGCCATCGGAGTACTGATTGGTTTGATGTTGTCAAGATCAAACTTCTTCAGCATATCCTTTGTATACTTTGATTGGCTGATGAAGATGCCTTGTGAGTATCATTTGACTTACAGTCCAAGAAAGTAGTTGAGCTCCTCCATCATGCTCATTTCAAACTTATTCTGCATACACTTGGCAAACTCTTGGCACAAGACCTCATTCGTAGACCCAAATATTATGTTATCCACATAAATTTGTACTAAGAGAATGGTGTCATCAAGAGATTTTATAAACAGTATCGTGTCAATTTTCCCTTTTGAAAAACCTTCTTAAGTAAGAAAGTGCTAAGGCGTTCATACCAAGCTCGAGGGGCTTGTTTGAGGCCATAGAGAGCTTTCTCAAGTTTAAAAACATGATCGGAAAATTTATGATTTTCAAAATTGGGAGGTTGCTTTACAAACACTTCTTCTTTAATAAAGCCATTAAGAAAAGCACTTTTGACATCCATTTGAAAAAGTTTAAAATTTTGAAAATTTGTAAATGTATAAATCATGCAGATTGATTAAAGTCGTACAACATCAGCGTACGTCTCATCATAGTCGATACGTTCCTCTAGGTTTTATCCTTGAGCTACGAGACGGGCTTTGTTACGTGTGACTGAACCGTCCTTATTGACTTTGTTACGAAAACCCATTTAGTACCGATGATCGAATGATCAATAGGTTTGGGAACAAGTTCCCAAACTTGATTTCTTTCGAACTGGTTGAGTTCTTCTTGCCAAAATTCATTAGAGAAAGCTTCGAAAATATTTTTGGGTTCTATTTGAGAAATAAATGCAGTGCTAGCTATAGTGTCTCTAACAGATGATCGAGTACTTACTCTTTTTGATACTTCACCTATTACCAAGTTTTTTGGATAAGATCGTGTAAAACAAAACTTCTTTGGTAAGCCTTCCAAGGAACTGGTTACAGGTGTTGTATCCACAGGTGTAGAAGTTGATGGTCTGATGTGTATGTCATTATCGTCATCGGGAAGAGCAGCTATACTATTATTCTCATCAAAGGTTACATTAGCAAATTTTTTAACAATCATAGAGCGTTTGTTGAACACTCTGTATCCTTTATTCTTGGCAGCAAAACCAAGAAAAATACCTTCGTCAGCTTTGGCATCAAATTTGCCTAAGTTGTCTTTGGTATTATGGATAAAGCAGCGACAACAAAACACTCAAAAATAAAAAATCGTTGGTGTTCTACCAAACCAAAGTTCATAGGAAGTTTTCTTTGAAATAGGTCGAATCAATATACTATTCAAAACATGGCATATTGTACTCACAGCTTCAGCCCAAAAGTATTTCGGAAGAGAAAATTGATTCAACATAACTCTAGCCATATTGCTAAGAGTCTTATTCTTCTGCTCCACAACACCATTTTGTTGGGGAGTTCTAGGACACAAAAATTCTTGATTAAAACCATTTGAGTCACAAAACTTTTGAAATCAGAGTTTTCAAATTCGCCGCCATTATCACTTCGGATTCGAGTAATCATGAAGCCTTTTTCGTTTTGAATCTTTTTAGCAAAAACTTCGAAAACAGAAATAGTATCACTTTTATTTATGTGGAAGAAAACCCAAGTAAATCTAGAAAAATTATCAACAATTACAAATGCATAGAGTTTTCCACCAAGACTGGCTACTCTATTAGGACCAAATAAATCCATATGAAGCCGTTGCAAAGGTATAGTAGTACTTACAAAGTTGATGGATTTAAAAAAAGATTTGGTAGCTTTATTTTTCTCACATTCAGCATATACCGTATCCTTTTTGAAGGTAATGTCAGGTAGTCCTCTTGCTAGCTTCTTGGTTGACATTCTTGATATGGTATCCATGTTTGCATGACCAAGATGCATATACCAAAGTAGTCTTTCATCTTTATGAGCATAGAGACATCTTCCTTCATTGTTAGTATACCTAGAAAGATAGAATATATATATATATATATATATATATATATATATATAAAATCTTCTCTTATCCCTTCAAAAATGATGTCTCCAAATGATCTATCATATATGGAGCATTTAGTTTTGCCAGAGTTAATATCATATCCATGATCAGCAAGATGACTAATGCTGAGCAGGTTATGCTTTAACTCGGTCACTAAACAGACATCCTTAATTTTGGAAGAAAGAGGATTACCAATAGTACCGTTACCTATGATATAATCTTTGAAGTTATTTTCAAAGGATACATATCCTTTCCTCTTCATCGATAGTGTTGCGAATAGATTTACATTTTTAGTCATGTGTCGCGAGCACCCACTATCGAGAATCCACTTGCTTCTAGAGGATGAAGGAAGGTCCACCTACACCATGAGTGGATGTGACCTTTGGTACCCAAATCTTGGAGGATCCTGAAAGGTTAGTCTTCGGTACCCATACATACAGTTTTAAATCAACTAATCTTCTAATTCCACACTGTGGTGAAGTGTGTCCATGTTTACCACAGTAGTGACATGTAGCATGTATATTCGTGTTAGGTACAAGATAATAGTACTGTCTATGTTTTTGATATACTGCATAAGAATGTCTGTGTATAGGAGTATGTCTATGTGTGCCATGTATATGTGTAGGTGTTCTTCGTGCTGCATGTGGATAAGTGTACTTAAAAGCATGATTATGAGCAGCATGAGTATATGTGTTTCTCTTGTGACGTGTGTTTTTGTGTTGAACAAACTTTTGTTTAGTGTACGTTTTGTGACTGTGAGACTGGGTTTGAGGCTGAACAGCTTGTTCCCTAGTTTGATCTCTAATCTTTTAGAGGTGTCGCACATATCATTATACTTGGAAGCTAAAGCAGCAATATTATACTTCTTTTTTTCATCTAGAATTTCTTTATTGAGTGCTGTAATATCACATGTTTGTTTCTTAATATGAGATTCGACATCGTGTAAGCTTAATTTAAGGTTGGATACCTCCTCAGTGTTATCCGTGGGTGGTGTGTCTCTAACTTTATCAAGTAAACATGAAAGTCTATACACCTCAACTTCATGAGTTTTGATCTTATCCTTTGCATGTTTATACTTGCTAAGCAACTTCTTATAATCTTCAAGCAAGTCACTAATGGCATCACCAAGTTCATCAAATACAAAGTCATCAAGAGGATCGTTCGTTACCTTTTCGGATGTTGCCATTAGGTAGACGTTTGCTGTATCTTGGAGAGAGTCCTCTTTTTCTGAGTCACTGGCTTCACTTTCATGCCAAATACTTGTGTTTGCATATTTTTGAGAGGTTGGCCTCTTGTGCAATCTTTCATATCGTCTTTCTTTTTTTGTAGTAGGATAATCTTTCTTGACGTGCCCCATCTTCTTACAGCCGAAACAAATGGGCTCTTCATCATCTTCTCTGTGTTGTTCCTTCTTTCTTTGGTTGATGCGAAGAAACTTATTGAAGTTGTGGACCATCAGTGCTTGATCATCACCTTCGAAATCATCGTCTTCGGTATCTTCTGGAGCAGTCTTTCGGCGATGATCTCATAGTAAATTTTTTTTTCCTTCGGAGCCGCTTCTTCAAAGTCTTTGAGATGGAGCTCATGCGTCATCAGCTTGTCCACCAAAGTTTTTAGAGACATGGTGGTGAGATAATTGCCTTCTATGATCTCCATGGCTTTGGGGTTCCAGTTCTTCGTTAGTCCCCTAAGCACCTTGCGTATCTTCTCATGGTTGGAGTAGTCCTTACCAAGAGAAGATAGAGGGTTGATGATGTCGAGGAATCTAGTGATCATCTCATTGGGCTTCATCTTGAAAGCTTCGTACTCCTGTGTCAGACGACTGATTTTGATTCTTTCACCTGTGTGGTTCCTTTATGGGTCACCTCCAGAAGCTTCCATACTTCGTGTGAGTTAGAGCATTTAGAGACCCTATTGAATTCAGTCCTGTCAATAGTACATAAGAGAGCA
This sequence comes from Iris pallida, assembly GCA_029216955.1. Classification (NCBI taxonomy): domain Eukaryota; kingdom Viridiplantae; phylum Streptophyta; class Magnoliopsida; order Asparagales; family Iridaceae; genus Iris; species Iris pallida. Next base: position 2,427,225 of record JANAVB010009999.1, read on the forward strand.
TTAATAGCCCTAGCATCTAGACCAGCCTGTTTCTTTTCTTTGTCAGTATATTTTTCGTGGGGTTTATCCATGAGATTCCCCTCGACAGCAATTCTAGAAGGCTTTTTGTAACCATCAGTGATTATGGTCAATAAATCAAAGTCTAGAGACTTTAGGTAGAAACTCATTCTAGTCTTCCAATAGGAATAGTTGGTTCCATCAAATAGGGGTGACCTATTTGTGGACTGTCCCTCACCATAGTTGGTAAAGATAGGTTATGTGGTTGCCATAGATCTGCTCTAGGATGTTAATCTGTTATCAAGAGAACAAAACTATGATACTAATTGAAGTTACGTGTAGGAAACTCTTGATGGGGTGAATAGAGTTTGGGTCGATAATAACCAATTAAAAATGCAACTTTATATCAAGTCCAAAAATCAACTACCAAGAGAGTAAGTAATCAGAGAGTAATACGAAAATAAATAGAGATCAGAAGAGCATACGCAAATACAGTGATTTAACCTGGTTTCCCTCGTGGAGGACTAGTCCAGGCCTGAGAACTCTGGCTCAGGATTGAAATCCACTATTTATGAAATATGGTACAACCACGTGCTTTTACTCAGAAGAGCATGCCAACTTCTTACAACTTCGCAGAGGCAAAACTTGGAATTGTCCAAGTGACTTTTCTTTCACTCTTGCACACAACTTCTAGCTGATATCGCACTAAGCACCTTGGGCTAAGGAGAGTTATGGCTTAGGAGATATAGAAGAGTGGGGCTTGGAGTAGTAGAGCTTAGAAAACTTAAATATTTGAAGGTAAGAGATAATTTGAAATGAGAGAATTCAAGCTCTATTTATACTAGTCTGAGGAGGCAGAATTCGGCCAGAATTCTGTCCCAATAATTCAAAATTTTGAACGTTGGACAGCTAGTATCAACCAGGCCCTAAAAATTAGCATCCTAAATTTTTGGAGGCAGAGTTTAGCCCAAACTCTGTTGGGGTTAGAGTTTGGCCCGAATTCGATTTCTATGGGGCCAGAACATACAATGGATATGAGAGGATTGGTTTGGTTTGGTGATTGTCTTGTTTTGTATGGTGGAGCTTGGAGAGTGAAGTCTAGGTTCGAGATAGCTCAGTATGACTCAACATACATGTTTCTATACTCAATAAAATGAAAAGTACAGACTCAGTACAAGTACAATTGCAATGATCAATCTTGTTGGTGACGTCTGTCTTGAGCTTGATATGTTGTAGAAGATGTTATTGACTTTGAGCTCAATGTGTCGTATTGGATGATGTCAAATATTATTTTGTTAATTATCTAAATTAGGTTGACTATGATCCAGTTTGGGTCAACAATGTGAACCAAGGGAATAGTATGGTTCTGGAGCACTTTTTTTCGACGATCTAGGATCTTTATTGGCTGCTCCGGATAGCTGAGTGTCGGGACCACCTCTATCTCAGAGTGATCCAATACGTGGCTAGGATATTCCATGCACCGTCTCAACTGTGACATGTGGAACACTTTTGTGAACTCCTTCTACTGTAGGCGGCAAGTCTAGTCGATAGGCCACTACACCGACCTTCTCAAAGATAGAAAAAGGTTCGATGAATCGCGGACTAAGCTTTCCGCCTCCAACAAAGGGAATCGTGTCCCGTGTCGGAGAAATCCTCAAGAATACTAGATTGCCAACCTATCACAAAATAAAACCTTAAAACTTAATCTATAACAAACAACCACAATCAATCACCAACACCAAAATCTAAACTATATCTCAAACTCCAAGGGTCTTCGGTAGCTATCGGCCCAATATCGCTACCTGTCCTGTGTCACCCAAAGTCTCTCTCTAATCTGCCAGGACCCACAACCAGTATAGGGGCAAAAGTACATGAAGTGCCCAGCCTAAGTCGCAGTGTCAGCAGTAAAACGCAATCTAGGTCTATTATACTAGCAGTCAATAATAATATCATATCCTGTCGAGATATCTCAACTCCAATCGGAGGACAAAACCTGATATAATCATACTCAATCACAAATCTATATAGAAGATGAAATGGCACGATAAATGATAATGACATAAAGAAAAATATCCAGAAGTCTAACATAGCATAATACATATCCAGAGTCTAAGAGTCATATATCTCAATATAAGTCTGAAATAATAAACATGCTAAAGTAAGATAGTGCTGGAGACATATCCAGTACAAAATCTAGTCTAACTGGGTCTCCACTAAAGTCTCCTCAGTTGGAACAAGGTCCTCCTGGATCAGAGTCTCTTAGTCTATTGTAAGCCCCCTAGATTTTTAGAGTTATTTTTATTTAATATTGTTATTAATAGATATTTTTCTCAGTTTTATTCATGATCATAAAATGTACTATTCCGTAGCTTTGAATTTTGGAGCACAAGGAATGCTAAACTCTATAAACTTCCTTCATGAGTTTTAACTGAGACAAGTTTATCTCCGATTTGGTATATCATTTTTTACTCAAATATCTCTTCTTGTATTCTAATTATTTTGCACAGCTTTAGGGTCAATTTAGGCTAAGAAGATATCTACTGTGACACTTGTCGTAACTTCTAACTTATTTTTCGGACTTGACATGGATCCAATGTAATCGACCCAATATATAGTTTTGACTTATTTTTAGCCTACTATACACATGCCAAGTGTGTGCCATACAATTTAGTTCCTATGCACTACTTATTTTCAAATGGCACATAAGACCCTTTTTAGCCATTTTGGTGCTTAATCGACCTAGAAATAATTTCGGAGCTCAACCCTAACCAACCTAGCCTAATGGGGTCTACCCTAGGTTGCCAACCTATAATCTAGAATTTTTAATTTGAATTTATTTGAATATTACACAGTCATGTGCGCAAATTCATGCACCTGTGACCAAAGTCAAACATCCTTTATTATATTAGGAAATCACTTGCATCACTTTCCATAATTGCAATCAGGAGGGTCAAACCTTATTCAAAACTCCTCAGATTAAACCATAACCTTCCCCATATATTAACCAACTAAACCCTAACATCTATCCCCTTTCCTAGCCGCCAATACCCCTCCCCTCTACTCCAACCCGAGAGCATAAGAGGCAGCCACAAACCCTAGTGACCCTACATGGCCTCCACCCTCACACCCCTTTCTCCACCTTTTTGCATGCAACCATAGCATATTGTAGGCCTTCTCTTTTCCCTTTTTTACCCTAGAAACTCAAGTAACCCCCACGGGCACTTCGACAAAGAGCAAAGGCCAGTAACTTGGTGAAACTTCAACCGAAGAGGTACTGAATTCACACAGCAGGTATGCCCATCTTGTGAATACATTTTCTCTACTTCTAGACATTAAAACTTTATCGGACCAAAAATGCTAGATTCTCCTGTGTATACACCTTCATATAAAATTTTATGTAAAAATTCTTTCTAGACTTTTCGAAACACACGTTTTACCAATGTGTGTGTCCAGAATTGACACTGTTCATTACATGACAGTTTTGAACTATATAACGTCACTTTTAGCATTGATATCATATATGAAAATGACTGATTTCGATTACCTATAATTCTTGTTCAATGAGTTTTTTTTAATAATTTTGCTATTTTAATCTTGAATAATTCGATCTTTGGAGGACAAAATTCTACCATAAAATGAACTATCGACATTACCATCTTGTGTCCCAAATAATTTTGTGTCCATCCAATGCTCCATCTTATCGATCTTTAACTCATGATCATGAATATTTGATAATTTAAATAACTATTTACCAATTATTTTAGAATATTAAATTTAGTTTATTTATGGTTAAACAATTTCTAATATCGTTGATTTATCAATGGGGATATTAGTTTGATCATGAATTAATTTCTAATGTTTTAAAGCAATAATAAGTATATAATATATATTTCTAGAGTTATAGAGATTTATTTAAGAATTAATACTGAATATTTTATATTTATATGTTGTGGAATTTTATTAGTCCTATGATGAGTATTTCGACTGGTAAGTATTATGACTATTTGTGACTAGTATATAGATGGTTAAACCTATATCCTATATATATATATATATATATATATATATATATATTGATGATAGTAATCATGTTAGTGTGGTTATTAATGCTAGTTATATATATTTATAGGACTTCATGAGATCGAGGCTGCAGAACTTCGAGCCGGGTCCATAATCTACACTCTCGCAGCAATTCCCGGCAAGATACCATGTCACTAAGATCTTATTTATTTCTTGCTATACATGGACGTGTTGTTGTGTGTTAGGATTCGATGTGTTAGTAGAGCGTCCAAGTGTGACTTGGGTGCTGTCGATGATGCCGTCGATGACAGATAGTGGGGGTGTGTGTGACCTAGTGTGCTAGTAGACTTTCTCGTGTTGAAGTTATTTTTCAATGATTTCTATGACTTGGAAACGACTCATGACACGACAGTTGGAGTGAGAGTTACATTATTATTGGCACGCTTCCTATACTTGTTCGATACAAAGGGTTCGTGTGACGGATCATAAATGACTAGTTGTGTTAGTTAGAAGACATGCATGTGAGATACAAGTCGTACGGGTCATGGTCATAATTTTGTACTACTCCTAGGTGAAGAAGACCATTAGTAGGCATATGAAATTACCCTATCCTCAGCTTTACTTTTGCCCTGTATAGACAATACTAGTGGATATTCCATTATCATGTACGGAGTAGTCTCTGGATTGGACGGGAGTATGCTAGTATATTTGCAATATTAGTTAACGCTAATATCACTCCTTACCTACCTGTGCAATCCCAAAGTAGTCTTCAAGTGTATTACAGTTAGATGGATAGTTTACCTTGTCAGTTATATTCATGTTCATGAATATTACTTTTACTGTTCATATTGTGGCTAGTTGTTGAATCTTATTACATCCCTCTAAGGACCTGGTGAATATATATATATGGGTGCAGCTATTAGCACTCCCAAAAATATCATTCGGCACTCCTCTTTTTTTTTTAAGTTTCGAATTCCAAATCCACCCTTGCATTAAATATGATATTAATTTGTGTATGCATGGAATGAGGTGTGTAGGATGACATTTTAGGAGTATCAATAATGTTAATGCAGAGCAAATCTAGAATTTGAATGTTAAAAAAATTAAATAGGAGTGACGAATGACATATATATATATTTTTTTCATATATATATATATATATATATATATATATATATATATATATATATGTATGGTTGTTGCTGAACTTATAGTATAGACAGGTGGATGGTATGATTTTGGTTGTAGGGTTCAGGTATCGTTTGTAGTTTTAGTTTATCATTTTATCGTACTTTCTATTTTCGTTCTTGCTATATCTTGCTCATTTAGCCTTGTTTTACTGGACCTCTATTATTCTTCGGGTCCATTCCAAACATATATGCTAATGGGCTGCAGACCATGACATATATTGTTTGTTCTTGATTTTGTTCGTTATTGTGAATTGAGACATAGTTGAGATTTAGATTAGTTAGTTTATGTTAGTTTACTTTACAACGTACTACGATTGGGATAAGTCCATTAAATTATGGTACTTATTCTAGTAATATAGCTGACATGCTTATGTCTTAGGTTTCAATATATTTTGAAACTAGGATGTGACATGTTTTTGTGGTGGCCTATGCAGGTCGGGTTAGCCGTTTCAGTTTTGTTACTATACCGTGTAGGCCTGCGATAGGATAATATAATAGGATCTCAATCCCCAACTGCCTTAAAAACTCTTTTAAATTTAACTATCGTCCTTGAAGCTCAAAATTGAAGTTGATCAACTTATTTGACCTCCTTGTTTTGTATTCTCGTCATTCCCACTTTTGAAAAGACGAATGCTCGTGCTTGTTGAACCATTTATTCCATCATTGGATATAACGTAGTTGACAGAGTATTATAAAAGGGGTTGATTATTAAGAAATGATTGGGTAGGTACCTCTATTTGGTAGACCGAGCAGATCAGATGGGTAATATATGATTCTCATCGACAATTTAACTCTAGCGAGAGACTTTAGGATCAGTGGATTACAACCCGTCTACCCTTATCTACGTTAGATAGAGATATTTTGGAGGAACCAGAAGGAACATATAGTAGGACTCTAGGGATTAGTTACAGTTCCCTACTAGAAGTGATAGTCACCCGGGAAAGACTAGTAGAAAAGGGCCAGAGGGTCCCATTATAAATAGAAAGATTTAGCGAGCATCACCTAGCATTAACTTCCACCCTTACTCAATAGAAAGGTGTACAGTGTGTAGGCATATTCGTGAGTGCTAGATGGTAGACTAGATAGGTGATCTTTGGAAGTATGGCTTAGGGTTTAAGAAATAGATTTATAATTTATATCCTTTGGGATTAGACCTACCTAAAAACTTAATGGAGAAATTGGAAACCTTACCTTAAGAAGACCAATGGATCATACACATTAATATAGGATAGTAGGAATCCTAAGAAACCTTATAGATAGAATGGTAGGGTTGGACTAAGTTACATATAGTGGTTATAAAGAAGGAGGGATCGTGGAAGTAGCACTATGGATAGGTAATAGAGATCAAAGAGCGTGAGGATCTACGGACTGTATTCTTAGTGTGTTATACCTTGTTAGAAAGGTAACATCCAAGAAGGCCATGTAATAGAAGTGAGCAAAAAGGATTGGAGATAAGAAGTTCTAGGGAGTTATAAGTTAGGACATGACCTTTAATGATTAGTTCTCCATAGCCTTAAGAATAAAATGCTATCTTAGGAACCCTTGATAGAAAAGCCAACATTCTAGTAGGAGTAGAATCTTGACACCCTTCATCTGACCGATCATTCGAAGCTCAAGATTATTCTAAAACCTTAGGTGGGGTTCGTCATTGATAATGCCACTACCCCTTCAGTTACGAATACGTTTTGCAAATTTTTGTCCCAATTTTTTTTTATAACTCGTCGTCTCATTTGGGTAATGAGTATGGCCTATATTCCTATCCTAAGTTGAGCCACACTAAGGATAAACCTTTACTCCTCTGTACCTCCATAAATATAACCTCTCCATATCACGAAAGGTACCAGTCATTACCTACTCAAAATATTCTTGATTAAGTCACTAGCACTTAATGATCCTTACGTATAGTCATCTTGACTTCTTCCAAGGTTGACTTCCTTACACTTTTTGTAGTGCTGCCATTTAGTTTTGATAACCCAGGATTCCATGGTAGCAAGATTGTAGGGCCTCACAAATCTCAAGGTTTCCCTATATTTGTGAGTGATTAGGAGGATCTTTGTTCCAAATAAGCTAATAAGTCAGTAGTTCATGACACTCACTTTCTAATCAGACCAATTGGTGTCCGCTACCGTGACTTTGATGCTTGGAGCACAAAACTAGTTGTTACCTTCTAACAAATTTTGACCTAGACGAGTCAACCTTCGCTTATGCCTATCGTGTCCCACTCAAAAGCATCTCCTCGTGTAGTATTTTTAAGGCACAACATTCGGACATAGGGTCTCAACCTTAGCCACTCTCGCGATACTGTTGACCATTCTAACCTAAATTGGAGGCTCGACCTCGACCAACCCTTTCGACCTACTATACGATATTAGAGGCCATGCCGTTAGACTTGGTGTTAGTTATAGAGCCTCAAGAAAACATGACTCCCTCGTGATAAATTTTAGGGGGTTGTTAGGAATATTATGGCTTGGTAAGCCATGTATTTAAGGATGGACCTAAGACTGTGAAGAACCATTATTTATGGAATTTTTTATTTGAAGAAGATATGATTCCATGCTTCACAAAATTAGGTAAAAAACTAAGGTGGATAAAAATTTATAGATATTCCCCTAAGACGAAAGTTAGAATAGAGTACATTGTATGATTTGACCTTAAAGAGAGACCCTAAGATTACTAGACTAATCTATGTTATCCATTGCCTAAGATATAACTTTGAATAGAAGTACTAAAGGGATTTTTTATCGAGTGCTAATATCATGATAGGTGACCTAGAAGTATTAGATAGAGTATGAAGGTTTAAGTTAGGTTAGGCGATTATCTCTATATATGGTAAGACTTGCCTTGAAATGATCAATAAAATACCATGACTAGAAGATTAACCAATAGGTGTGTGTATTTATTCAGCTCAGCCTTGACCCTTGTCTAGCAGATAGGTGCAAAATTTTAGGTATACTTGTAAGAATTGTATATCATGTTGATAGCTAGAAGGAGTAGAGTATTGTTTTCCTTCTATCCTATTGAAGACATAGCCTATGTAGGAATAATGTTAAATTAATAATATTTTATATATATATATATATATATATATATATATATATAATTATTGACCAATATATAATCATTGACAAATATATATATATATATATATATATATATATATATATATATATATATATATATATATATATATATATATATATATATATATATATAATCATTGACCAATATATAATCATTGACAAATATATATATATATATATATATATATATATATATATATATATATATAATCATTGACCAATATCACCATAATGGTACTTAGGACTCCTTAGAAAGTCTTGATTTCATTCCTCAATAGCCAAGTTTTGTATTCTTCTAGGGAATTGTATCGTACTAGAACATCTCAATAATAGGATCATGACCTTGACATCGTTGCTTAAGTTAGAATGGATCTAGAACTAAGGTTACCTTATTTCCTGGTAGGTTAGATGAACTTAGTAGTAGAGTCCTCTAAAAATCATGTTTGATTAGTTTCTTTATATCATATTTCAAGTTTTAATTTTGAGGATAGGATGTAAGACCAATCAGACGTCTAGAAGTACATCTTTAGCAGAAGATTGCCTTGTACCAGACGAAGGAGCTTCCGATTTGTCATAAATATGGCAAGAAAGCACACATTCAGCGAGATTGCCGGAGAAGACTAGGACAATGCTTGCGGTGTGGATATGACGAGTACCATGCCATGGAGTGTCCACGACAGTGTGACAGACCACAACATCTAGCCGAGTCTAGCACTACCAACACCACCAGGACCGAGACCACCTGCTCAGGTGACTACAGTTCTGAGGCTACCAACACCTGGAGAACAGAGAATTAGCCAGGCTTATGTTATGGCACCAATAGAGAATGAGCATTAGAGAGTATGTAACATATATTATTTTACTTACAGCTATTGTTGATTTTAAGGCTATATTTTTTTCTTTTAGTTTCATAGCCATGTCTAGAGTAGCCACTTCGTCCTTAACTAAGAATTTGAAAGATTCTTGTGGGTAGAAGTTAGGAATCCATACTTGATAGGACTAGACAAATAACTAAGGTGGGTAGAATCCAATAGATAGGAGTACTATAGAATTTACCATATATTAATGATTAGCCGATCATAAGCCCAATTTAGGGTGATTTTTTGTTTCTGTTAGTAGCCTAGGGACATGGACTGTCATAGTACATGGTTTACCCCTTGTCCTTATTTGAAGGGTTAGGCTATTGTGCTATGTTAGCCTAAGAACCAAAGTTGTGATAGAGAGTCCTTTAGCCTAAACCTAACAATAGATGTGTTTCTATCTTGATGCGATATAGCATCTATATTCCTTATTTAAGATAGTGGTATCATATTATTTTAATAATAGGATATATGCTTAGAATATGAAAACCTAGATTATGATAATTTAGAACCCATTAATAGCCACCTCTAGAAATCCTCTATGACTAGTTTCCTTTATCCTATGAGTTGGTATAATTTCGAGGACGAATTCTTTTAAGGTGGGTAGGTTGTAAGGCTCCTAGATATTTAGAGTTATTTTTTATTTTATTATTTATCTTTATTTAATATAGTTATTAATAGATATTTTTCCACATTTATTCATGATCATAAAATGTAATTTTTTTTGTAACTTTGAATTTTGGAGCACAAGAAATGCCAAACTCTAGAAACTTCATTCATAAGTTTTGACCTAGGCAAGTTTATCTTCGTTTTGGTATATAATATCCACTCAAATATCCTTTTTGTATTCTAAACGCTTCGCACAACTTCGGGGTTAATTTAGGCCAAGAAGTTATCTACCGTGAGTCTTATCGTAACTTCCAACTTATTTTCCGGACTCGACATGGATCCAATCTAATCGAGCCATTCTATGGTTTTGACTTATTTTTAGCCTACTACACACATGTCAAGGATGTGCCATACAATTTAGTTCCCATGCACTACTTATTTTCAAATGGCACATAAGACCCTTTTTAGCCATTTTGGTGCTTAATCGACGTATAAATATTTCTGGGGCTCAACCCTAACCAACCTAGCCTAGTGGGGACCACCCTAGGTTGCCAACCTATAATATAGAATTTTTAATCTGAATTTATTTGAGTTATACACAGCCATGTGCACAAATTCCTGCACCTTTGACCAAAGTCAAACGTCCTTTACTATATTAGGAAACCACTTGCACCCATTTCCATAATTGCAATTACGAGGCTCAAACTTTATTTAAACCTCCTCAAATTAAAGCCTATCCTTCCCCATATATTAACCAACTAAACTCTAACATCTACCCCCCCTACTCCAACCCGAGAGCATAAGGGGCGGCCATAAACCCTAGCCACCCTATATGGCCGCCACCCTTACACCCCCTTTCTCCACCTTTTTGTATGCAAACACAACATATTTTAGGCCTTATCTTCCCCCTTTTTCACCCTAACAGCTGAAGGAACCACCACGGGCACTTTCACAAGGAGCAAAGGCCAATAACTTGGCGAAACTTCAACCGAACAGGTGTTGAATTCATACAGCAGGTATGCCTATCTTGCGAATGCGTTTCTCCATTTCTAGACATCAAAACTTCATGAGACCAAAAATTCTGGGTTCCCCTATGTGTCTACTACCTTCATATAAAATTTTATATCGAAATTCTTCTAGATTTTTCGGAGCGAACGTTTTACCAAAGTGTGTCCAGAATTGATATTGTTCATTGCGGGACAGTTTTGAATTGTGTAACTTCACTTTTATCATTGATATCATATACTAAAATGACCATATTTCGATTACCTACAATTCTTGTTCAATAAGTTTTTCATAATTTTGTTGTTTTAATGTTTGAATCATTTTATCTTTGGAGGACAAAATTTTGCCGTAAAATGAACTATCGACATTACCATCTTGTGAGTCCCAAATAATTTTGTATCCATCCAATGTTCTATATTAACGATCTTCAACTCATGATCATGAATATTTGATACTTTAAATAATTATTTACCAATCATTTTAGAATATTAAATTTAATTTATTTATGGTTAAATAATTATTAATATCGTTGATTTATCAATGGAGATATTAGTTTGATCATAAATTAATTTCTAAATGGGTTTTTAAGAAATAATAAGTATATAATATATTTTTTCAAAATTATAGAGATTTATTTAATTATTAATCCTGTATATTTTATATTTATATTTTGTGGAATTTTATTAATCTTATGAGGAGTATTTCGACTAGTAAGTATTATGACTAGTATATAGATGGTTAAACCTATGTACTATATATATATATATATATATATATATATATATATATATATATCGATAATAGTAATCATGTTAGTCTGGTTATTAATGCTAGTTATACATGTTTATAGGAGTTCGTGAGACCAAGACTGTAGAACCTGGAGCCGGATCCATAATCTATACTCTCGCGACGATTCCAGGTAAGATACCATGCTACTGTGATCTTATTTTATTTCTTGCTATACATGGATGTGTTATTGTATGTTAGGATTAGATGTGTTAAAAGAGTGTCCAAGTGTGACTTGGGTGCCGTCAATGATGCCATCGATGACAGATAGTGGGTGTGTGTGTGTGACCTAGTGTGCTATTAGACTTCTACGTATTGAAGTTGTTGTTTAATGACTTCTATTATTTGGACATGACTCATGACACGACACTTAGAGCAAGAGTTACATTGTTATTGGCACGCATCCTGTACTTGGCTGGACAAAGGGGTTCGTGTGACGGATCATATATGACTAGTTGTGTTAGTTAGAGGACTTGCATGTGAGACACGAGTCATGTGGGTCATGGACATGATTTTGTACTACTCTTGGGCGGGGAAGACTATTAGTAGGTGTACGGGATTACTTATCCTCCGCCTTACTTTTATCCTGGTATAGGCTATACTAGTGGATATTCCATTTTCGTCTATGGACTAGTCTCCAAATTGGGCGGAAGTATGCTAGTATATTCACGATATTAGTTGACGCTAATATCACTCCTTACCTGTCACGCCCCGGTCCCGGAGGACCGTTCGTTCTCGCTAGGGTATGATGTCGCACGAGCCTAGGTTGCGCCCGTGCAAGGCAATTCCATAACGGCCGATTACAGCAGCTTACGACGGGGTCGTCGCACATAAGTCCCAACCAAAGAAGTTGAATAATCAGTAAGTTACCAGCGGAAAGTTGAAACAACACAAGTCATGCAAATAACTCTTTTATTAATACTGAACAAAGACTACAAATGCGGCACAAGGCCAAGATTACCACACTTAGTTCACCCTTCCTCACGATACAAGTCCCTTTGCTCTCTCTCATTTCTCAATACAATGAACCATAGGTGCCCCTTTGGTTGCAACTTGAAAGTGCTTTAGATAGGCGATGTCCATACATTATGTCCCGTAAAGGTGAAGACTTCCAAGCAGCCGCACGCCTCGAAACACCAAGGAACTCTATGCCTTAGCGCATCCAAGTGAGCTCCGTCTCGAGTGAGCAGGTACCTGTCACCTACGCATAGAAACTGGTGGATTGTCAGTACACAACCGTACTGGTGGACTAGCATATCGTAAGCCCAGACAAGAACCAACACGTTCATTTATTCTGTACAACTGTTATCCCGTCAATTGTCTTTCTAATCTTGCCTTATGATCAGTTTTAGGACATAGACCTGGCTTATTTTGTGTCTTTAGACCATCACCATGCCTCGCACCGATAAGTTACTTATCTTTGTGCCTCTAGACCATTCTCGTGCCCAAAATATTAACGTATTGACTTGTGCTTTCATTTTTGGTCATACTCAAGATGCAACAATATGGTCATGACATAACTCTGTTTATGCTTCAAACATCAAGGCCATGCCTCAAAACTCAACGAGACTTAACCAAACTTGTCTTACGGTCCTTCCTGACTTAAAATCGAATGACTATCCCAAACTTGTGGAACTTGTGTTGACGACTCAAACACGATGCCACATCTCATGTCGAAGTACGTGTCCTTATGTATAGCCAAATCTTAGGCTCTATAATGCTTGAGGTGCAGACCTAACACACAATTCTTGGCTCATCCGTGCCGTGCTTGTACTTCCTTTGATTCGACCGACACCGTGCATGCAGATTGTCGCTCAGCACACCACTTGTCTATATGAAAGCCTGCTGGCATGATAAGCCATCGTGGACATAGCTCGGATAGATGGCAGGTCCTTCAGTATAAGGTAGCAAGCCCTAGAGCAAGCCCCAGACTATCCTGGTATGGTACAATCCAGTACTGCTATAACGTCTTTCCGCTAGGTCGACTGGGCCCCGAGGCACCCCGGTGTAATACCAGTCGAGGAAAAAAATCCTTGTGCACAAGTTGTCCATGACCACGCACCTACGAGAACATCTAGACTTACGTAAATGTATGACCCAATTTGTGGTACGACTCGAATCATACTTAGAAATCGTACATAGGAACCATAAGACTCCCAAATGAGGGACCGTCTCATACTTTGCAAAATGTGCATCGGAACCATGAGACTCCCAAATGAGGGACCTTTTCATACTTTAAAAAATATGCATCGGAACCATGAGACTCCCAACCGAGGGACCGTCTCAGCGACAAACGATCACAAGAACTTTTCATTGTTTGAAACCCAGGAAACAGCTGTTGCATTGTCTTCCAACTTAGCTCGACCAAAATGTGCTCTGTTACGTGTCGTAGATCGTGGCATACTTATCTTCGAAACAATTGTATTTCGTGACTTAAACCAATTATGTTTGGTACGACACTACCGCCCAAGTCATACTCTATATGACGAGTCTTAAGATTATGGGAACATATGGCTATATGCCGTCATAGAACCGTAGGAGCGTGCATGTGCTCAACTTGAACAACCTAGTTCTCTGAGCACCTTAACCCGTGGCATCTTCTATGGGACTAACTGTGAGACCGTGGGAAGTTGTTTTTATAACAAGAAGTGAGATCGTGGGACATGCCTGCTATGACATCGAGTCGATAGCCCATGACATAACTCAACTTAACCCACTTTGTGCTTGGTTAAAAGAACCAATGCCAACTTTGAAAGCCACCGTGGAGTGATTCTAAGTATCAACTTAACCATTCCAAGTTCTATATCATGACTCGAGACCACAGGATTATTCCTTTAGCTATGTAGGTTCATCTATTTTATTATCAAGTCTACTCCGTGCATTGAAAACAACATTTTATTAATGTAAAGGCCAAGCAAAGGCTGTAGAAGTTAAAAATCAAGGGGCGCCACTCACTAAAGTGCGCCATCATCAAGTAGCGTCATATTATTCGATTGTGCCAGTATCAGGTTGTGCCAAAGCCAAGGTGCGCGGCGCCATATGACAAGCCTCCTCGAGAAGCTGTAACGGCTTTCATCATTACTGACAGCTCTAACAGCACGAAAATCGAAGAATATCCATTCGAATCTCGTACAATATGGCGCTCGAGAAGATTTTGTCAGCATATAATTAATACTGACAGCTGGCCTATGCAAGTTGTCAAGTAGCACACAAATTAATCAATACAGTATAGAAGACTCAGTCAGAGGCGCCAGTTGTTGAGTTGCGCCCGTGCGCAACCTGGCTAGTTGGTGCCACTTGATCAAATTTTATGTCAAGAAGTAGGATGATGTGGCACACATGCCACTAATCTCAAAGAATGTCTCCACTACACGACCTACGACTACGCTGTCACCCTCATTTCCCGTATTTTCTAGTATTTCGTATTTATACTCGTATCTGGATTTTGGCACGTATTTTTATTTATCTCATCATGTGGATTTCGATATTTCTCGTATTTTGGATTTAGTCATGGCTTGGTTTTATTTGGGTTTGGGCTCGGTTTTATTGGATTTGGGCTCGGTTTTATTGGTTTGGGTTAGGATGGATCACCCTAACCTATGCTATACCCTCATCCCCACCACAACACCCTCTTTATAACTCCACCAACCTCTTCTCTCTCTTCATAACCACCATTAATTTCTTCTTCTTCTTCTCCTTCCTCCACAACTCTCCTAACCTAGGCAAGTGCATCTTGCCACTTCATGAGAACCATATTTTCTTGGTCCATTTGCTAGATTAGGCCATGGAGACCAACATTAGTTCTTGGGTTTTTGTGATTTGGAGCCTCTATTGTTGTAGATCTAAGTTCTCATATTTTCAGATTTTGTATGTTTTGATCCACTTTTGTTGGAGTTCTGTGAGTTTTGATGTTTCCATGAGGAAGAGCTTTCAGTTTCACTCCAGTTGGAGCCTTGGAAATCCGGATTTGGAGTTCGGATGGCCAAGTTATGAACTTTTGAAGTTTTGGTTTCAGCCATGGTGTTCTTGCTGTTTGGAGAAGACAGTGAGCAGTGTGCAGAGCTGTTTAGCTACGCACACTGAGCTACGCGCGCTCTATATTGCTATGTACGCAGGCTTGAGTGCGCTTCCTGTTGGAAGCGTGTCTCCTTGAGCGTGCGTGACTTTTCACGCACACTGTTCCCTTGAGTGTGCGTGACTTTTCACACACTGTTCCCTTGAGCGTGCGTGACTTTTCACACACTGTTCCCTTGAGCGTGCGTGACTTTTCACGCACACTGTTCCCTTGAGCGTGCGTGACTTTTTACGCACACTGTTCCCTTGAGTGTGCGTGACTTTTCACACACTGTTCCCTTGAGCGTGCGTGACTTTTCACGCACACTGTTCCCTTGAGCGTGCGTGACTTTTCACGCAGCTGCTCCCTTGAGCGTGCGTGACTTTTCACGCACACTGTTCCCTTGAGTGTGCGTGACTTTTCACACACTGTTCCCTTGAGCGTGCGTGACTTTCACGCACACTGCTCTGTAGCGCGCGTGACTTTCACGAACGCGGCTCTTTCAGCGTGCGTGACTTTTGTACGCTGCTGCCCTGACCCCTTGTTTAACCCTTGACCCTTAGAGTTTTGGTTTTATTTCCTTAAAGCTTGGCTTTTCTATGACCTTGTATATTGATATTTTATTAGATATTTTACGCTCATTTTATATCCTTACGCCTTTTGTCATGAACTTGATTTACTTAATATGTTTGGAATGACTATTGTACATGGCTCGGTATGACAGGAAACTAGCCTAACACGACAGTGACCCGTAGTGGTGCACTCCTGACATGACCAACATGACCAACATGACTTGATAGTGGCCCTTGGCGGCGCACTCCTGACTTGACATGACTTGATAACCTAACTTGACCTGTCTTGACACCGTGGGTGGTTCCTTCTTGCTTGCTTGTTAATCCACTTGTCCAGTCTTGCATCATGTCTAGGATAGGACTCCTGAGTACCACGGTCAGGAGTACCTACTAAAATGGATTAAGGTTAATAACTAGAATAACACAGTAGTCATGAAGAGATTGGCACAGCTACAGGCAATCCCGTTACCTAGGTGCTCTTGGGATCTGTAGCCTGTCGTCGAGTAGGGCACATTTCCAGC
This sequence comes from Iris pallida, assembly GCA_029216955.1. Classification (NCBI taxonomy): domain Eukaryota; kingdom Viridiplantae; phylum Streptophyta; class Magnoliopsida; order Asparagales; family Iridaceae; genus Iris; species Iris pallida. The sequence goes on from JANAVB010009999.1 coordinate 2,443,919, forward strand.
GCACCGTCGAGTGTTGCACCCTCTAAGTCACCTAAGGGTACATTTGTCTTCTGGGCGATGTACCCACCTGAATTCAACCCTATTCATTCGTCCTGGGTAGCCTGGATGGTCTGCAAGGCTTGTGGCTGTGGAACAATCTCACTGCACCTTGTTAGTAATTAGGCCTGTGATAACCCTAGTTAGTTAAAGTAGCAAGCCGTAGGATCTGCTTGGCCGTGATTGATTGAATGAGGTATAACCAGTCTAGCTATGTCTTGATCTCGTGCAAGATTGCTCCTTGTTTTGATTCCTTGCATTATTTAACTTGCCGATAAATGGTAGGAAACCAAGCTTTGTTCAGATGAAGGGTTACAACCCCGGTCCTTGTTTGGTTTACGGGTTGTAACCTGGCTATCGGAATAGTTCCATGGTTATCTCGTCGTATATCATCCTGGCATGTTTTCATAATTTTAGTTTTAATATTAGATTTTTTGTGCTGATTGCTGGCTTTTGTTCTTATTTCGTAGCCCCCTTGTGGCACTTGCTCTTTCTGGGGTTGACCCAGCTGGTTTTGTGTGGCCAGATTTCGGAGCAGCTTCCGAGGATCTACCAAGCTTCCAGCCCGATGGTGGCGACTAGAAGGAACCCGGGCTACGAGTGGGTTTTCTATTTTGTCTCGCTCACTCTATTGTAAATTTATTCTTTTGAGGCGTTTAGCCGACGAGCACCTGTTAGCTCGATGCACTTTTACTTACTGTCTGCCTACGGGCTGTAAACATGATTAACAAATCCTAGGGTTGATCATGTATGACTTAAACTCTTACTAGTCCTAACATTTTATACGACTAGCTTCATGATCAGCTGATATGTAATATTTGGGACGCCTTTTATTGTATATTTAATGATCATACATCTTGTAATTATATTATTTGCTTGAGATTGAGACAATAGGCTTGACCTTAAGAGACTGTTGGCTTATAGTAAACCCTCATATCTAGACAGCCGTGACTGTATAGTTGAGATGTATTCTATTTCAATATACGTAGCTGGCTATGTCTGCCCCCGCTCTCCAGTATTCTGGTTCTGGGGCGTGATATGGTTTAAGTGGTGGCCCATGTAGGTCTTGTTAATCAAGAAATGTGAGGGTTTACCGAATAGATGTCTCAATCAGTATTCGTCCTTGATCTCCGCCCGTATTTTCAAATCCCTAAAATTCTTGCCCTAATTACATGCTTGTATCGTTGATCTGTCCTGGTCCTTCCTTATTGTTTTCCTGTGTCGTCTTCCTCAGCGGCACGGTACCTGACCCTGCCGATCAGCAAGGAAGAGCACCTTCCGTGGACCAGCAGCAACCTGGGGATCAAGCCCAGCATTCCGGAGTCGCCTCCAGAGTGATACCTACTGGAGGAGAGTCACCAGTTCGGCCCGTCCAGCTTGCAGAGCCAGATGATGGTACCTTAGTAGGCCTCATCAGAACCTTGATAGCTTCCCAGGATCGTCAAAGCGACGCCCTGCACCAGACAGTTCAAGATGTTTTGACCCGAGGCGGTCATCCAAGGAACCAGGCCGCCAACAGCTTCAAGCGATTGAACCCTCCTTTCTTCGACGGCATCGAGGATGCGATTGCCGCGGATGCATGGCTTCAGGATACCGAGGTGATTCTGGAAGCAGCCAGGACACCCGAGAATGAGAAGGTGGCGGTGGTACGCCTGCAGTTATTGGATTTAGCTCGCAATTGGTGGGCTGCGCAGGCCATGGGATTAGTGGCACCCATTGCTTGGGCAGTATTTAGGGAGAGATTCCAGACGAAGTACTTTGATGCTGTGGCTCGGTACGACCTGCAGACCAGATTTACCAACTTGAAGCAAGGAGGTAGATCAGTCGACAGTTATGCATCGGAGTTTTCTAGGCTGAGTAGGTTTGCCCCCACCTTGGTGGCGACCGAGTATGATCGAGCCCAGCGATTCCATCAGGGACTACATTTGGAGATCTTGTTGGCAATCGAGCAGTTCGAGCACAAGACGTTCGATGCAGTCTTGAGAGCAGCTAGGAGGCATGAGTATACCTCCCAGAGGATCGTAGATAGGACCGGAGGCAGGAAGCGGTTCCACAGTCAGATGCACCAATCATCAGCTCCAGCCCCGGCAGCTAGGGGATTGACCATTGGAACTCCGAGGCGGGCGGCCTCCGTAACGTCGGTTCAGCATTCGACCCCGACGTACCCGCAGCAGCAGAAGCAGAAGCAGACTTCCGCGATGGGATGTTCTTATTGCGGAAAGCCAGGGCATGTAGTGGCAGATTGTCGCAGGGCACAGGGATTGTGCCTGGCTTGTGGAGCAGCAGATCATAGGATAGGGGCTTGCCCGAATAGGGGTGGTTCATCTGCATCCAACCCTTCTAGCTCTTCAGTGAGAGGACCGGCCCCAGCACCAGTTCAGCTGCAGCAGTATCAGTCTTCGAGGCCCTTGCTGCCTCAGTCTCAGGCATTTCAGCAACAACACCCCCAGCAGTATGCACAAGCCCAAGCTCAGACTCAGAGTAGGCAGAGAGGTTTCCAGCAGAGGGGACCCGCAGCTAGAGGTCAAGCCATAATAATGGCTATGGAAGAAGAAGTTGCACCAGGTGAGGTAGTGGCAGGTACTATTCTCGTCAACTCCTTTCCAGCTTCGGTATTGTTTGATTCTGGTGCATCGCATTCATTCATGTCTGCACGATTCGCGACACGGATAGGATTGGAGCCCGAGTCATTATCAGTGAGGCTCAATATACTTACTGGTAATGGTCTTGTGGGAGTAGATCGAGTGTTTTCCTCGTGTCGGATCGTAGTTAGCGGTAGGGAGTTCCCCGCTAGATTCATAGAGTTTTCTATGGCAGACTATGATGTAGTCCTAGGCATGGATTGGTTGAGGAACCAGTATGCTTGGATAGACTGCCATATTGGCAGAGTTGTCTTTAGTATCCCCGACGAGCCAGAGTTTTCGTTTTCCAGAGGCGCAGTGGAGCCGTCTTCTCCAGTATTGCGGATGGCAGTAGCAGCAGTGCAGTTACCCCGGATAGTTGAAGAGTTTCCAGATGTCTTTCCAGATGAGCTTCCAGGGATGCCACCGGAGCGGGAGATTGAGTTCACTATAGACTTGATTCCCGGGACAGCACCAGTATCAGAGCGAGTCTACAGGATGGCGCCTTCAGAGTTGGAGATTTTATACAAGATGATTGAAGAACTGAGGACCAAGGGATTCATCCGTGCTAGTGAATCTCCTTGGGGAGCCCCGATGCTTCTTGTGAAAAAGAAGGATGGTACGTCCAGGCTATGTGTTGATTATCGTACCTTGAATTCGGTGACAATCAAGAACAAATACCCTCTTTCGAGGATAGATGACTTGTTTGATCAGCTCAGAAGGGCTTCAGTATTCTCGAAGATCGACTTGCGGTCAGGATACCACCAGATCAGAGTCAGAGAGCAGGACATCCCGAAGACAGCATTCAGATCGAGGTATGGACATTGGGAGTTCCTTGTTATGCCCTTTGGAGAGACCAATGCGCCGGCCGTATTCATGGACCTCATGAATCATATTTTCATGCCTTACTTGGACCAATTTGTGATTGTGTTCCTAGATGACATCCTGGTCTACAGTAAGAGTGAAGCAGAGCATGAGCAGCATCTCAGAGTCGTCCTTCAGACGCTTAGGGAGCATCAGTTGTACGCCAAGTTCAGTAAATGCGAGTTCTGGCACGATCGCATTTCGTACTTGGGTCACATCATTACCCGAGGAGGAGTGGAAGTAGATCCCCAGAAGATTGTGGCTATCGAGTCATGGCCGGTACCCAGCTCAGTGGCAGAGGTTCACAGTTTCCTTGGATTGGCCGGCTACTACCGGCGGTTCGTTTCAAATTTCGTAAGGATTTCAGCGCCGATGACCCAGTTGACCCGCAAGGATGTGCCGTTTGTTTGGATAGCAGAGTTTCAGGAATCATTTGAGAAGTTGAAGCGAGGTTTGATAACGGCTCCCATTCTTACCCTTCCAGATGGGACCGGAGGATTCACAGTTTATTGCGACGCTTCAGGCAGAGGATTGGGGTGTGTCTTGATGCAGCATGGGAAGGTAATATCTTATGCGTCACGTCAACTTCGTGACCATGAGAAGAATTACCTGACCCATGACTTGGAATTAGCGGCGGTAGTATTTGCTTTGAAGTTGTGGAGACATTACTTGTACGGAGATAGAGTGGAGATCTTTACTGATCATAAGAGCCTGAAGTATGTTTTCACCCAGAAGGACCTTAATATGCGGCAGAGAAGATGGCTCGAGCTACTGGTGGACTATGATGTGGATTTGCAGTATCATTCCGGGAAGGCCAACGTTGTAGTAGATGCATTGAGCAGGAGAGCCGGAGTTTATCTCCTGACGGCGCAACCAGAATTATTGGCAGATCTTCAGAAGATGGGAATTGAAGTGGTTCTTCCAACCAGCGTGGCATTGATGGCCAGCCTACAGGTTCAGTCCAGCATAGTTGAGAGGATCCGGATGGCGCAGTCAGCAGATTCCAAGATCCAGCGACTCAGAGCAGAGTGTGAAGCAGGAAGAAGGCCAGAGTTATGTATCCATGAAGATGGTACCCTTCGGCACGGCACTCGTCTTTGTGTACCCAGTAGAGATATCAGACAGGAAGTCATGGCAGAAGCCCACAGTTCGCAGTATTCTATTCATCCGGGTGGTACGAAGATGTAGCGTGATATTCGTCAGCATTTTTGGTGGAATGGCATGAAGTGGGAGATAGCCCGGTTTGTCTCTCGGTGTTTGGTTTGCCAACGGGTTAAAGCTGAACATCAGAGGCCCGCTGGACTTCTTCAACCCTTACCGATCCCAGAATGGAAATGGGAACATATAACCATGTATTTCGTGACCGGATTGCCCAGATCTCCGGCCGGCAGAGATGCTATTTGGGTAATTGTGGACAGGCTCACCAAGGTGGCACACTTTCTCCCATTCAGAGTTGGACAGTCGACGGCATAGCTAACAGAGATGTACCTCAGGCAGATCGTCAGGCTTCACGGAGTGCCAGTCAGCATCACCTCAGACAGGGATTCAAGATTCACATCACACTTTTGGCGCAGCTTGCAGAAGAGTTTGGGGACTCGTCTTCAGTTCAGCTCAGCTTATCACCCACAGACGGATGGTCAATCAGAGCGCACAATCCAGACTCTTGAAGATATGTTGAGATCTTGCACCCTTGACTTCGGTGGTTCATGGGAGAATCATCTGCACCTGGTGGAATTCTCGTATAACAACAGTTAGCAGGCCAGTATCCAGATGGCACCATTCGAGGCTCTTTATGGCAGGAAGTGCAGATTCCCGCTAGCATGGGACGATGTCGGGGAGAGGCAGATGCTCGGACCCGAATTGATTTCCCAGACGGTTGAAGTGGTCAGGAAGGTCAGAGATCACCTTCGAGTTGCCCAGGACCGCCAGCGCCATTGGGCCGATGCTCATCGGCGTCCCTTAGAATTTGCTGTCGGCGACCAAGTATTCCTTAGGATCTCGTCTAACCGCGGCGTCATTCGCTTTGGCGTGCGGGGAAAGCTTAGTCCTAGGTATATAGGGCCGTTCGATATTCTAGAGCGAGTAGGAGATGTATCCTATCGTCTCGCTCTTCCGCCGTCGCTAAGTGAGGTACATGATGTATTCTATGTGTCCCAATTACGACGGTATATTCCGGACCCGAGCCACATTCTAGACCATTCAGAATTGGTTGTTGGTACCAACCTTTCGTATGAGGAGAGGCCCGTGTCTATTTTGGACCGGAGGGAAAAGATACTCAAGAACAAGACTATTAAATTAGTCCGTGTTGCTTGGGGTCATCACTCTCTAGGTGAGTCAACGTGGGAGCGTGAGGACGACATCCGATCGCGATATCCCTACCTGTTCGACTCGTGAGGTATAATGTCTTTCTTATGCCTTATATTTTCCCTTCCTTGTTTGCATTGTATGATTGTATGATTGGACTGCTTAGTGTAACTTGCCTGTGCTTAGTGTAGCTTGTCGTGACAATCTCTAGCTCCTTGATTAAATTCCGAGGACGAAATTCTTTTAAGGTGGGTAGAGTTGTCACCCTCATTTCTCGTATTTTCTAGTATTTCGTATTTATACTCGTATCTGGATTTTGGCACGTATTTTTATTTATCTCATCATGTGGATTTCGGTATTTCTCGTATTTTAGATTTAGTTATGGCTTGGTTTTATTTGGGTTTGGGCTCGGTTTTATTGGGTTTGGGATTGGTTTTATTGGTTTGGGTTAGGATGGATCACCCTAACCTATGCTACACCCTCATCCCCACCACAACACCCTCTTTATAACTCCACCAACCTCTTCTCTCTCTTCATAACCACCATTAATTTCTTCTTCTTCTTCTCCTTCCTCCACAACTCTCCTAACCTAGGCAAGTGCATCTTGCCACTTCATAATAACCATATTTTCTTGGTCCATTTGCTAGATTAGGCCATGGAGACCAATATTAGTTCTTGGGTTTTTGTGATTTGGAGCCTCTATTGTTGTAGATCTAAGTTCTTCTATTTTTAGATTTTGTATGTTTTGATCCACTTTTGTTGGAGTTCTGTGAGTTTTGATGTTTCCATGAGGAAGAGCTATCAGTTTCACTCCAGTTGGAGCCTTGGAAATCCGGATTTGGAGTTCGGATGGCCAAGTTATGAACTTTTGAAGTTTTGGTTTCAGCCATGATGTTCTTGCTATTTGGAGAAGACAGTGAGCAGTGTGCAGAGCTGTTTAGCTACGCACACTGAGCTACGCGTGCTCTTTAGCGCTACGTACGCAGGCTTGAGTGCGCTTCCTGTTGGAAGCGTGTCTCCTTGAGCGTGCGTGACTTTTCACGCACACTGTTCCCTTGAGTGTGCGTGACTTTTCACACACTGTTCCCTTGAACGTTCGTGACTTTTCACGCACACTGTTCCCTTGAGCGTGCGTGACTTTTCATACACACTGTTCTCTTGAGTGTGCGTGACTTTTCACACACTGTTCCCTTGAGCGTGCGTGACTTTTCACGCACACTGTTCCCTTGAGCGTGCGTGACTTTTCACGCAGCTGCTCCCTTGAGCGTGCGTGACTTTTCACGCACACTGTTCCCTTGAGTGTGCGTGACTTTTCACACACTGTTCCCTTGAGCGTGCGTGACTTTCACGCACACTGCTCTGTAGCGCGCGTAACTTTTACGAACGCGGCTCTTTCAGCGTGCGTGACTTTTGTACGCTGCTGCCCTGACCCCTTGTTTAACCCTTGCCCTGACCCCTTGTTTAACCCTTGACCCTTGGAGTTTTGATTTTACTTAATATGTTTGGAATGACTATTGTACATGGCTCGGTATGACAGGGAACTAGCCTAACACGACAGTGACCCGTAGTGGTGCACTCCTGACATGACCAACATGACTTGATAGTGGCCCTTGGCGGCGCACTCCTGACTTGACATGACTTGATAACCTAACTTGACCTGTCTTGACACCGTGGGTGGTTCCTTCTTGCTTGCTTGTTAATCCACTTGTCCAGTCTTGCATCATGTCTAGGATAGGACTACTGAGTACCACGGTCAGGAGTACCTACTAAAATGGATTAAGGTTAATAACTAGAATAATACAGTAGTCATGAAGAGATTGGCACAGCTACAGGCAATCCCGTTACCTGGGCGCTCTTGGGATCTGTAGCCTGCCGTCGAGTAGGGCACATTTCCAGTGCACCGTCGAGTGTTGCACCATCTAAGTCACCTAAGGGTACATTTGTCTCCTGGGCGATGTACCCACCTGAATTCAACCCTAATCTTTCGTCCTGGGTAGCCTGGATGGTCTGCAGGGCTTATGGCTGTGGAACAATCTCACTGCACCTTGTTAGTAATTAGGCCTGTGATAACCCTAGTTAGTTAAAGTAGCAAGCCGTAGGATCTGCTTGGCCGTGATTGATTGAATGAGGTATAACCAGTCTAGCTATGTCTTGATCTCGTGCAAGATTGCTCCCTGTTTTGATTCCTTGCATTATTTAACTTGCCGATAAATGGTGGGAAACTAAGCTCTGTTCAGATGAAGGGTTACAACCCCGGTCCTTGTTTGGTTTACGGGTTGTAACCTGGCTATCGGAATTGTTCCATGGTTATCTCGTCGTATATCATCCTGACATGTTTTCATAATTTTAGTTTTAATATTAGATTTTTTGTGCTGATTGCTGGCTTTTGTTCTTATTTCGTGGCCCCCTTGTGGCACTTGCTCTTTCTGGGGTTGACCCAGCTGGTTTTGTGTGGCCAGATTTCGGAGCAGCTCCCGAGGATCTACCAAGCTTCCAGCCCGATGGTGGCGACTAGAAGGAACCCGGGCTACGAGTGGGTTTTCTATTTTGTCTCGCTCACTCTATTGTAAATTTATTCTTTTGAGGCGTTTAGCCGACGAGCACCTGTTAGCTCGATGCACTTTTACTTACTGTCTGCCTACGGGCTGTAAACATGATTAACAAATCCTAGGGTTGATCATGTATGACTTAAACTCTTGCTAGTCCTAACATTTTGTACGACTAGCTTCATGATCAGCTGATATGTAATATTTGGGACGCCTTTTATTGTATATTTAATGATCATACATCTTGTAATTATATTATTTGCTTGAGATTGAGACAATAGGCTTGACCTTAAGAGACTGTTGGCTTGTAGTAAACCCTCATATCTAGACAGCCGTGACCGTATAGTTGAGATGTATTCTATTTCAATATACGTAGCTGGCTATGTCTGCCCCCGCTCTCCAGTATTCTGGTTCTGGGGCGTGACATACGCGCATCTCACTCAAATGATGCCACGCGTCCCCAATAGTTGAAGTAATCGCTCGCGCAACTAGACAAGAGGCGCACAACCTGAAGTGCGTGCCACTCAGAATAACTACTTAACAGTTATTTCAAGAACTCTATAAATAGAGTTTCAAATTAGTTCTAAGGCATCACTAACGATTATAATCTACTGACAAAGTGCTGTTGCATCTTTCAGAGGCTCGTGTCTTCGATATCACATCGTCCAAGGGATAAAGTGATCATTTTTTGATCAGATTCCTATAGTTGTACTTTTCCAGAAATCAATTGTACTATTGTACTCTTTTCTTAGTTTGTAATCAAACTTTTGTTTTTGCAAACAAAATGACGACTTTGCTGGGGACGACTTTCTCCTCTGACGAGAATGTGACAACTCAATGTGATACCGCGTCGATCGGCATGCCACAGAAGACTTTGGTCGTTCAAGTCGACCAAACCGCTTACGAAGCAATAATCAATCTGGGGGTACTAGGCGCACCGCAGTTGCTGCTAAGAGCAAGGCGTGCACTGTGTGGACTCCCAAGTCCTCTCTGCCAACCATTGCGCAACTTACACGGACTGCCTCTTTGCCAACCAATGCTCCTACGCAACCTACACAGACTGCTTCTCTGCCAACTATTACTCCTGTGCAACCTGCACAGACTGCTTCTCTTCCAACTATTACTCCTGTGCAACCTGCGTAGACTGCTTCTCTGCCAACCAGAACCCCTGCACAACTTGTGCCTACTGCCTCTTCGGCTTTGAACAAAGGGAAATGCCTTTTGGCTACTCCCTTATTTTCTCCAGTTTTGAACTCGGGGAAGAACCTATCTAGCTAGAGTACTAGACAGAATAAAAGGAATCGACCTTTGGCCTTTCCTCAACCTGCACAACCTACGCCTGTGGCCTCTCAGCCATAAAACAAAGGGAACGCTCTTTAACTACTCCTTCTCCAAATTTGAACTTGGCAAGGAATAAACCTATTCCAGCCTCGTCATAGAATAAAATAAAGCGTCATTTGGCCTTGTCTAATTCTTCTCCAGTCCTTAACTCGATAGAAAGTATCTATGGTGGCACCTATGTGCCAGTCAGTATAAAAGCTCTTTTGGGCAGAAGCTCTACTCCTCTGAACAGAGACAATCAAATCTCTGCTAAGAAAGTGAGTTCTGTTCAAACTGAACTTTCTGTTACCCAGTTGCGCCAGGTCAGGCACATAAGAATAGGTTGCGTAACACAAAAAGGGATTCTGCCAAATCCCAAGAATGTAACTCCGGATCTTCCAACCCTGTGCATCTCAAGATCTAAGCAGGGTAAGCTGCTAGTATCTCGCACAGATACACAAGCAGCAGATCTATCTGACCTGCACACCTATCTCAACAGGCGCCAGTCAACACCTACTTCAACAAAATGCAATCAGCCTGCGCCAGTTGCTAACTCGCTCCAGAAGCAGACTTCTGAAGTCAAGAACCCCTTTACCTATGCTAACTAACTCAGCACTTCCTTGTTCACTCAAGGAATGGGACATCTCAAGAATTGGAATCATGTTTCTAATATTATTAATGAATATGTTCCTTCGACTTGTAACCGATCTCCGTATAATTCTTAAACAGAAGCGAAAGATCACAAATCCGTCTTATCCATCAGTAATGCAGCCCCAAGAACATCACTGTAACCATCATCATGAGGTAGTTATTAAATGTTGTTGTCAATCAGCTAAACGGTCTATCTTCAACCGTCTGAATTACTCTCAGATTCTTCAACCGATGATAGTGGATGAAGACAAATTATTGTATGCCTATGTCAACATGACGTCTCGAAGCACTGGGGGTAGAAAGCGCCCGAGATGCAATGCATCCCACAATCCCAGTCAATAGTACTTAGATCGGATTCGTGAATCCGACGAAGGAGTATGCCAATATACCAGATCAAGAAGCCGAGACACAATCGGTCAAAGGAATCTTCCTTACGACTAAGAAACAATCGTTCAAAGGAGTCTTCCTTTCGACCAAAAAACAATCGGTCAAAGCAATCTTTCTGATTCCAACCAAGATGCCTTCAGTCAAAAGGATATCCCTATCACTTATCCTGGGGGTAGTTCCATATATGACTTTGATGCTGATAGTGAAAGTTCTGAACGGACCATCTTTTCAACTAGCTCGTCTTCGATAGCTCGAGAAGTGACTGCTTATGTCGTCATAGAAGATCAATATGCTTCCAGTTCTAATAGTCAAAACCAGAGAATTGCTGCTTTGGAGGCTAGTTTGAAGAGCATGGTTGAGATGATGACAGACATGTATGCCGTAATTATGACACAACATACGGTTCCACCGGTTGCAAATCTAATTCTGACCCAAGAACCTGTAACGACATCCACTCCCGTCAACATTGGTCTGGGGGTACAGTCTTCTCACACTGCTTCCATACCTGTGTAAGCTATTCGAAGTCAATCGGGTGCTGGGGGTGGTACTTATCATGCAGTACCCCCTCCTAACATATCAAATCAATCCACTGCTCCACAATCATCGGGAGATACCAATGAGGCCGTAAAACTTTTACGTAGCAACCTAGGCCATGCAACCTAGCAGTGCACCTGGCCGCACAACCTGGCCGCACAACCTGGCAGCGCGTCTGGCCGCGCAAGTGGTTCACGCAATGAGCGCAACTTAAGCGCACTATGCGCCTAACGACGATGCTGACGTGCTAAGTGTAAAGTGCGCCAACAAAATGCCACATTACGCCTCATGAGCCCATGAGCCCAAGTTCGAGTCTGAGTCTGAGTTCGAGTCCGAGTCGCTAAGCCCCTACGGGGCTTAGCTCCTATGGAAATAAATTTTCCAAGAGCAAAAAGCATGAATGCTTTCAATTGTTGATTTAGCCTTTTTTCTATTAGAAAAATAACCCCACATGGCACACACATATGCACCTCCACACCACATGTGCAAATCTAAAATAGCATAGCTAATATAAAGAGATACAACTCCTTTGGCCTAGCCGATGTGGGACTAAAATTCATAATAAAAAGGCTAAAACCCAACAATCCTCCACATATTTCTATATATAGGTATAAGTGTTCCCCACAGTAAATGTCCATCATACATTAGGAGAGATGTCGTTGATGACATGATTCTTTCCGCATGGGTCAAACAACAGACTATAATACAAGAATAGACTAAGCCTTGAATTCTGCACCATAGCTAAAATTCTTTCCACTCACATAATGTAGTTACATGTGCTTCTGTCTACACATTAAAGTCCTGTGCCAGCCTGGTTTCAGTGTATAATTTTGGGCATTACAAGTTTACCCTCAAGAGACGGCCTGATATCTCTTTATCCATACACTATAGATGAGTTCATTATAAAGAGACATGGCATAAAGCGCTATGCACTTCCCTTACGGTGCTACGCCGCTATGACATGGCTTAAAGCCGAGACCTTACCCCGTAACGGGAACCTCATCGTAGTGTCATACTACTATAGCATGAGGCCACCGCCTCTTTGTAGTGCCAAACTACCCAGCATGAAGCCTTAGGCTCCCTTGCGGTGTTACGTCGTAATGACGTAGCTTGCAAGGCCGAGGCTTTATCCCTAACCGGGTACCTCATCGTGGTGTCGTGCCATTGTAACATGAGGAACTCCTCTTCTTTGTAGTGCTGACTACACCCATCTTTATTTTAACATACAGTATTAGGCTAACTGCCTATTTGCGGTGCTACGCCGCTGGGACTTGGCTAGCAAGGCCAAGGCATTACCCCATGCCTGGGAACCTTATGGTTGAGTCACCCTATAGTAGCATGGAGTTTCATCCTTGTAGTGCTGTTCTACCGTGCTTCCTATAAAGCACACCAGGCATTCACTCTGCCTGAGAACCCATTAAGGCATTTAAGCCAACCTTCCTACAGGATTCGTTTTCCGCAGAAAACAACAGTAGACAACAGTGGTTGTAGGTCCGTAACCTCTCCATGCCCAGTAGAACATGTACCCACCGTTCCTGATATTCTTCCAATTAGTGGTCCTCCCTTGAACCAAAAGCTAGATGCCTAGTAGATTTCTCTTTAAACTATTAGCATAAAACTTTATGGTAGGAATACAATAATACAATATCAGAATGCCTTCAAGCCCATTTTACAAGCTGTGTCATCTACCAGCTGGCGCGTGAGGCCTTTGGTGAATGGATTCGCCAGGTTCTCTAACTCTGAACATCAATTACTGCAATAACACCCCTCTTGATGAGATCGAGTACTGTCATGTGCTTCAATCGCACAGTCTTATTCTTCCCGTTGAAGAGGTCATTTGATGCCACTGCCGTAGTTGCCTGGTTGTTGCAGTATATCGGTATCGCCGATATTTGTGCCCCAACCACTGGAAGATCATATATGAGCTCCCGAAGGCATTCTGCTTCCTCGGCTGCGGTATCAAGTGCAATGAACTCATATTCCATGGATGACCGCGAGAGCATAGTCTGCTTCTTCGACTTCCACGTTATAGCAGCTCCACCCATAGTGAAAATGAATACACCTGTGGACCTCTCGCTCTCCACCTCTGAGCACCAGCTGGCATCATTGAAGCCTTCCACTATCGACGGATCTCTGCTGTAGTACAGTGCATATGTCTGAGTCTTTTTGAGATATCTCATAGCCCGTTTCACAGCTTTCCAGTGTTCAATACCTGGGTTGCTCATAAAACAACTCAGCATTCCTACGACGAAAGCTATGTCAGACCTTACGGCAGTAGTCGCATACATCAAACTCCCGATTACGTTTACATACTCCAGCTGCCTGACGCTTTTTCTTGAATTAGGCTTCAGCTTCAGATCACACCCGTACGGCATATCGATCCCTGGAAGATCCCGATACCTATAACGAGTGATCATTTTCTCAATATAATGAGACTGTGATAGCGCTAGTCCAGTGTCTGTCCGGATGATCTTGATCCCAAAGATCACATCAGCTTCCTCCAAGTTCTTCATACTGAACTTGCTCGAGATGAATTTTTTTGTCTTTGTGACACAACCCATATCCGTACCTAGGATAAGCATGTCATCCACGTACAGACAAACAATCGATCACACCTCTTCCATCAACGAACTTCGTGTAAACACACTTGTCCGTCTCGCTGACCATGTAGCCATTTGACCTTATAACTTTGTCAAATTTCTTATGCCACATCTTGGGAGCCTATTTAAGACCGTACAAAGATTTTATCAACTTACAGACTTTGTCTTCAAGAACCTTGACGACAAATCCCTCTGACTGTTACATGTAAACCTCTTCAGTCAGCTCGCCCTTTAGGAAAGCTGTTTTCACATCCATCTGATGTATCACCATCTTATGTTTTGCTGCGAGAGCAATCAACATTCTGATGGTGGTCATTTGGGCTACTGGAGCATACGTGTCAAAGTAGTCAATCCCTTGCTTCTGAGAAAACTCCTTGGCTACCAACCTAGCCTTGAACTTGTCAATAGTTCCGTCTGCTTTCATCTTTTTCTTGAAGATCCATTTGCATCCGATGGATTTCGCTCCTTCAGGAAGATCAACCAACACCCAAGTGTTATTTGTGGTGATAGAATCAATTTCATTGTCAATCGCCTCCTTCCAGAAAACTGCGTCTCTGGTCTTCATCGCCTCATAATAGGTAAGCGGATCTGCTTCCACATGATAGGTGACAAAGTCACTTCCGAAGTCCTTCGTCCTCCTCACACGCTTAGCTGACTGCTCAGCTTGTTCTAGTTCAATCGTTGTTTCAACAATAACATCTTCTTGGACCACATCTTTATTGAAGACTTCAGTTTCTTGCGCACCCTTATTGTTCTTCGGTATATCCGCAAGAATAATATTCTTGTGCCTTGAGAATTTGTCTTCAAAATATTCTGCGTCGCGAGATTCAATGATATGATTTGACTCAATATCAAGAAATCTCCGAGCATCACTCTTCTCGGCATACCCCAAGAAGATCGTCTTAGTAGTCCTTGTCCCAAGCTTCTGAATTTTCAGATCTGGAAGCTTGATATATGCCAGACACCCCCACACTCGAATGACATTCAAGTTAGGTCTGACCTTGAACCAAAGTTCATGAGGAGTAACGTCTGAAGTTGCATGAGGCACTCTATTTAAAATAAAAGTGGCCGTCAATGCAGCATGCAACTTCTCCCCAGTAGCACTTAGGAAGACCCACAGTCAACAGTATTGAGTTAATCATTTCTTTTAACGTTCTGTTCTTTCTCTTTGCTACTCCGTTTGATTGAGGAGAGTACGGAGCCGTAGTCTCATTGACAATTCTATGTTCTTTGCAGTACGATGCGAATTCATGAGACATGTACTCCCCACCTCGATCACTTCTTATTCTTTTGAGTTGTTGTCTAGTTTGTCGCTCAGCTTCGGCCCTGAACTCCTTGAACTTCTCGAATGCTTCGTCTTTAGCCTTCAGCAAGTAGACGAATGCATACTTTGAGAAGTCATCGATGAAAGTTATGAAATACTTCATCCCGGCCTTTGTAGAGAATTGTTTGAAGTCATAGATATCGGAGTGTACCAACTCCAAAAGATCTGTACTTCGATTAACCCAAGGAAAAGGTTTCCTTGTGATCTTTGTTTGAGCACAAACTTCACATTTCTCTACCTTACCCCCACACTTGGAGATGAGCCCTAGACTAGACATTATGTTTATTCGTTTACAATGAATATGTCCTAGTCTATTATGCCACAACTTAAAAGTATAAGCAGAAGGAGTGATTGCATTAATTACATTGGACGGATTTACAAGCTAAATTTTGAACATTCCTTCGGTATAAAAAGCTTTTTCGAAATATGTTCCCTTAATAGACATCACCATCTGGCCAGCATTGATGTCCATCCTGAGGCCTGCGTTGCAGAGTAGGCCTCCTAAGATCAGGTTTTTGGCGATAGCAGGTACGTGCTTCACGCCTTGAAGCGTCAGAGACTTGCCAGAAGTCAGCTTCAATACCACCGTCCCAATCCCGAGCACTTTAACTTGTGCCTGGTTCGCCAACATAACCACTTCAGAAGTAGGTGTGTAGATGGTGAACCACTTCTTGTTGGAACAGACATGGCAGGTAGCCAGTGTCTACCCACCAGTCAGAGTCGGTCCCTACCGCATCAACCTGCACAATCATAGCAACAACGTCAGTGATCAAAGAAACCTTGCTAGGCCCTTGTTGTTTTGATTGCTTGGTCTTTGCTTTGCATTCACTCTTGAAGTTGCCCTTCTTCCACACTTAAAGCAAGCCAAATGAGACTTTGGCTTCTTTTGCTTGAAAGAAGTTCCCTTGACTTTCAGATTGTCAGGGTCCTTCTTCTTGCTGTAGGAAGCCGCCTGCTTTTCCCTTGGTTCCTTGGTATGAACCATATTGGCGTTAGCCAATTGCTTGGACTGTGCGTCCACTTTCAGTTGAGTTCACATCTGGTCCTCAACATAAATTACCTGTAAGAGATCTTCAAGGCTGATCTCAAGCTTCTTCCTATGCATGTTTGCATAGAACTTACTCCACCCAGCAGAGAGCTTCGAGACAATCCCTCCAACAACAAACTTGTCGGGGAGGGGCATCGCCTCGTCTTCCATCTTCTGTCGCAGCTTCAGGAATTCCTTCACCTGCGGCAGCATGGACTTCTCGTCCTCAAAGAGCTATTTGTGATATTTTTCAACCACAAATATCTTGCTCATGTTTTTGTCTTCTTCATACAGTTTCTCTAGAGACTCCCATATGTCTCTGGCAATAGTCTTCTTACTGTATGATTCTGCTAGGGAATCCTCCATAGCATTCAGGATAAGCAGCCGACAAATGCTATTCTCCCTTCTCCACTCCACTTGGCCTGAAGTTTAGTAGCCGTAGTGATTGCGGCAGCAGACCCAGTATCTGGAACAGTAGGTTTCTCTTCAAGAAGCACGTGATCAACGTCTCTGGGTTGAAGAGTGAGATAAACCTTCCTCTTTCAGACTTGATAATGCTCTCCATCAAACTTTTCTAACTTACAAAAGTCAGTATCGAGGAGTGAACCATTAAAGTTTTCCATCGTAACAATATAGCTTTGAGATTGTTAGTGTGTAATGCCTGTAGTTCGTATTCTGTATCTTGGAATACGTGTACGTATTTTATCTTGTATCGCATATCTCTTGGCTTGGCTCGATTTATTTTGGATTGGTTCGGCTAGGCTTGGGTTGCCTTGGTTCATCATGAACCAAGGGGAGAACCCCCACCTACCACCACCATCATCCTTTATTAACCCATTCCCTCATTCTCTCTCTTCATTACTCTTCTTCTTCTACACATTTACTTCTACACCTACCAGAAAGAGAGAGAGAGAGAGAGAGCTTAGGCAAGTGCAAACTTGCTTCATGATGGATCTCAAGTTTTATTGTTCCATTCTCTTCCTTACTTGATTCTAAGATACTTTAGAACTTGGCATTTTCCATTTTGATGGATATTTTCTTGTAGATCTAAGTTTATATTATTTTTGATTTTCTTGGATTTTGATCTATTAAACTCTATTATTTTCATATTTTGATTGTTTCATGTTGTAGAGAATTCAATTTTACCCAAAATAGACCTTTGAAAAGTTGGATTTCGACTTGTTTTGAGGAAGTTATGGCCAAGAGCATTTTTGGCCATTTTTATGTTCATCTGTGCTGATTTTTGGCAGAGACGATGAATAGTGCCGCATAGTGTCGAGCCGTATAAGGGTGCTGCATAGTACCGAGCCGTATAAGGGTGCTGCATAGTATCGAGCCGCATAAGGGTGCTTGTCACGACCCGTACCCTAGCGTAAGGGCACGAGACGTGGTTACGTCCAGCCTACGCCACAGTGTCGGCGGTAGAACGCTGTCCTAGGTCAACAATCATCTAGCAATATATCTCTAAACAGTTTATACTCCCCAAATGGGGGTGACTTAGCAGTAATAACTCAATCACAACTAAGGAAGAGATAGCACGATATGAAATAGAACTCAAGCAAATAAATAGTTAAAAAGTAGTCTAAGATAAACACAGCAATATCCAGATGTACATGATCTCAGATACAGCATGAAAGAATATATACAACTCTGAACTCCAAATAAAGTCTAGCTAAAATATGCCACAAGACTACATAAAAGAAGATAAGCCTAACTAATCTAGTCTAGGCAATCGGGGTGATATCCTCAGCTAGAGCTAGGTCCTCCTGAGGGTCCAGCTCGCAGGTGTCATCTAAGGCTGCCCCGAGTAGGTATCCAGGCAAGCCTCCTCCTCGTCCTCTGTAATATTTTCAACAGGTCCAGTCAGGACAGGAGCGAGTACAGTACATCTCAACAGTTCATAGCAGGTTAGAAGATATAATCATGCAGTAAAGTAAGATACAAGTACTGAAAGAAGTGCAGTATGTAAACAGAGAGAGAAAGCCGTAATAGAAATATCTACTATAAATAGAGAACTAACATGTGGCTAGTGAGTCAGAGTACAACATGGACATGTAAATGGCTTGGGATGATTCTTATAAGAC
Source organism: Iris pallida (assembly GCA_029216955.1). NCBI lineage: Eukaryota > Viridiplantae > Streptophyta > Magnoliopsida > Asparagales > Iridaceae > Iris > Iris pallida. Next base: position 2,462,217 of record JANAVB010009999.1, read on the forward strand.
ACTACGGAATGATTCTGATAAGATACTACTGGTGTATTATTCACATGTCCACTTCTACTCCCCTGTACCCCCAATCAATACACAAGGATCCAACCAGGTTATGTTATGATACTATGTAAGGCCCCCGAAGGGTGATAAGCCCCCAAAGGGTGGTAAGCCCCCGAAGGGTGATACATAGTAGACCCATAAATGGGATAAGGATTCCAGGAAGACTCTGTGATCATAAGAGTATATGTCACAAGTGATCGAAGAACCAATGAAGCATAGTGATACGCCATGTAAGTGAAATGCACAGAACATGTAGTACCCGATGCTCCCTAAGGATAACATCTCAAGAAGGGATCCATATAGTACCAATCCGTGTGACCAACGTGACAGTACAAGTAAAGTAATCTACTACAGAAAATAGTTCTAAGCAGGATTTGAAATGATCAGATAATGTACTCGCCTGGTATCTGAGTGTCCAATATGAAAGTACTGTCTGAGGAGTGGTGTCTTGCTCCTAATCAGAACAGCACAAGTCACAACAAGTCTAAAATGGCAAAATGAAGTTCTACTATGCATTCTACATGAATCTAGGTCAATCTAGGCCAAAGTCAACTCTTGGTCAACTCTGGTCAACCAAGAAGTCAACCTAAGTCAACTATGGTCAAACTAGGTCACCCAAGTCTAAATTAGTTCAAACTAGTCTACACTAGACTATATTAGTCTACACTAGTCTAACAAGGCTAAACTAGCCTATGCTAGTATACTAAGTCTATACAACACAAGTCAAACCAAACATCACACAACCTAGTTGCATCTAGGCCTACATATGGAATCACATAGTAATATATGTATATACACATGGCTACCCATATGTATACCACACACAAATAGATATTCCTATATATCATAATACATTATTAACTCATATATATAAAGTACAAATTGTATTATATATAGATACATATATTAGAGTATACATAATATATATACTTACATTAGATAGGCATATAGAGGGACATGTGTAACTATGTGTGTGTGTAGAATGAAAGAGTGAAGAGTGAGATGTGTGCTAGAGGGAGAGAGTACATGTGTGTGTGTGTGCAACATGTGATAGAAAAAATCAGAAAATAGTATGGGATAGAGTGTGTGATACTAGAGAGTGAATAGTCATGTAAGGGTGTGTGAACAAGGAAAGAGTGATGTGTTAAATCTAAGTGATTCTCAGATTTACATGAATTCAGTGAAGGGGACCATGTGTTCATGCAAAACCATTCCATTCTCAGATTTTAGATGAAACATGGATTTAACAGTTATGTCCTAAACAGTACACCATTTTCCAGTTTAAATCACTTGTTTGAAATCTCAGTTTTCAATCATAAACTAATTCCTAGATTAGCTATCACTCCTAACATTTCCAGGTTATACCACATGGGAAAAATAACACCCAAAATCATAAGAAAATACAAAGGGCAAATCAGTGTACAATAGTACACTGTTACCAGTTTTCAGCCATAAGGCAAAAACCAAATTTCAGTCAAACTTCCATACATGCTCAGATTTTTCCTTTAAAAAGCTTAATCTAATATCAGTTCAAAACTTCCCTGGACAGGAAAATAGGAAAGAACCAAACCATGACTCCACAACCTGAGTTTTAAACTTCAGTTAGCAAATGAAATCCCAGGTTTCAGTTCTTCCATTTAAACCTATTTCGATTCCCACATACCACCAATCAATACAAAAACTCAACCACAATTAGAACACAAAGGGGAGAATAGATTAGAGCCTTTAAAACATATATTAATCAGTGTAAAACTAGATTAATTGATGATCAAGTTCAGTAACAAAAACTGGAAAAAAAATCAGGAAACCATTTCATCATTTCAGAAATTAGGAAAAATGGAGAACGATTAACAAAATTAATCTAACATAACAATTCAGAGGTTGGTAATTGAAGTACAATGTGTGCACGTGTTGTACATGTAGTTCGTGTCCCATCACAGTGTGACACGAAGTGTCCAACACGAATTAAACAAGAACCAAACACATTCAATGCAATATAACCCAGTACACAGTGTCGTGTTCACGCGTGTCGTGTGCACGACACGACACGAATTGGGTCGAGTCCCTTTGTAGGGTGGTTCGCCTAGGGTCCCCCTAGGTTTGTGTCACCCTGATTTGGGTCGACGTGTCCTGTGTCATGACTGAATCAAGCGTGTCAGAAACCAAAAATCTACTGAAATGAATCAGTCAAAACCCAGTGCACACACTCGTGCGTGTCCGACACGACACCATAGGTCATGCCACTTGGGGAGTGTCATGTCAGACACTGTCCCAACGTGTCCAGTGAAAATCATGTGTTCTCGTGCCGTATCCAGTGAGTAATCGAGTTCGTGTAGCAGGGGACTGAACCGAACTCAAGCCAGTGTGTGTACAGCAGTATCCAACCCGATTTGCACCCGACACAGACACAATACCACCATGGTCCCTTCATTAAAATCGAAGAGCAACCCTAGATCTACAATCCTCTTCAAATAGAATTGAAAAACAGCAATATTAATCTCTTAGGGACATTTCGTCGAACACCCTTAACACACGACTGATACGTGTCCGATACGGACACGTAATGGATCCAAAACCTAGGGTTAGCATATCCTACTGTTAGGTTAGGGCTAGGGCATTCCTAAAATACAAACCAACAAGAATTTCATGGATTAGAATCGGTTTTACCTATTGATGAACAATGGATGAAAAATCCCCAAATGGAATGATTTCCTCAAGCCACCAAAATCCCACAAATTGTTTCATTCCTGCAAATAATCAATACCAGCAGCAAGAACAATGAATTTAGGTCCTAATGAAATTGGTTTGGGGGAAAAAGTATTTAAAATAGATTTATAATGAATTTCTAAAGATTGGAAAAATACCTTTCTTCTCAACTTGTTCTTTCCTAAAGAGGCTAGCCCTAAACTAAGAGAGTACTTATAGGGGTGTGGTTTCCAAAGCTTTAGGTGGCCGGCCAAGTCAAGTAGGGTTAGGGTTTGCTAATTTTTGGGCTTTGGGCCAAGTTACATAGGCTATGGCTAAGTTGTTTTATTAATTGGTTCAAACCATAAGTCATGACTTATGACTTATCTAATTCTATGACTAACTTGAGTCTAACGACCAAACTATGGATTAACATAGGTTAGAATAGAGTCACATAATCTAACCAAGTCCATACTAACTAGGGTTAGCTTCTGGTTGGTCTACAAGGGTCAACACTAGTCAAAGTCAACCTGGTCCAAACAATTCCAAAATAATTCCTAAAAATTCTCATAAATTCAAATAAATTCTAATAAATTTAAATTACCCCAAAAAAATGACAAAAATACTCTCACACTAAAAATGTGGTAGTGATAAATCTACCCTCCTTAAAAGAACTTCGTCCTCGAAATTGAAAGGCAAAATACAACTGATGAGAAGGATAGAAAGCATACCTCACGGTCCAAAAAGATAAGGGTAGCGCTCGCGCATCTCATCCTCCCGCTCCCAGGTAGACTCTCCTGGAGAATGATGCCTCCATGCGATGCGTACCAAGGGTATCACCTGGTTCCTCAGAACCTTCTTCCGTCGATCCAGAATCTTCACTGGCTGCTCTGGATAGCTGAGAGAAAGCCCAACCTCTATCTCTGAATGATCGAGCACATGGCTAGGGTCAGCCACGTACCGTCTCAGCTGTGATACATGAAATACGTTGTGGACCCCCACTAGTACAGGCGGCAAGTCTAGCCTGTATGCAACGTCACCGACTCTCCCGCTGATAACGAAAGGGCCGATGAAGCGCGGGCTAAGCTTTCCGCCTCCACCAAAACGTATCGTACCACGAGTCAGAGATATCCTGAAGAAAACCTGGTCTCCGACCTAATCACAAGCAAGGTCTCAATTAATATAAAAAACAAACATGATCAAAAATCACAAACAAATAAACCTAAATCTAATCCTACTCTAAACTGTACCTCAAACTCCAATGGCCTCCGGTGGCTATCGGCCCAGTGCCGATGTCTGTCCTGTGCCACGTGAAGTCTATCCCTGATGAGCTTCACCTTCTCGGCTGCGTCAACAACCATCTCTGGCCCCAGTAAAGCTCGCTCACCAACATCATCCCAAGATAAGGGTATACGGCACCTACGCCCGTACAGAGCCTCGAAAGGTGACATCTCAATACTGGCCTGGAAACTATTGTTGTAGGCAAACTCTACCAAATGAAGATGATCCTCCCAGGAACCTCCAAAGTCCAGGACGCACGTCCGCAGCATATCCTCAAGAGTCTGAATAGTCTGCTCTGACTGTCCGTCTGTCTGGGGGTGGTATGCAGTACTAAACTTGAGCTGAGTGCCCAAGCTGGTCTGCAGACTCCTCCAGAAATGGGAAGTAAAACGGCTATCCCGATCTGAGATGATGCTGACCGGAACTTCGTGAATCCTGACTATCTGTCGCATATACATCTCTGTCAGCCTCTCTGTAGACGTACCCACCTTGAAGGGCAAGAAGTGGGCCGATTTGGTCAACCTGTCCACGATGACCCAAATCGCGTCTTTCCCTCCTGGAGTACGCGGCAATCCTGAAATGAAGTCTATCGTGATATGCTCCCATTTCCACTTGGGAATGGACAGCGGCTGCAACAATCCACCGAGCCTCTGTCTCTCTGCCTTGACCTGCTGACAGACCAAACACCTAGCCACGAAGCGAGCCACCTCCCACTTCATCCCTGACCACCAAACATGCTCCCTCATATCTCGGTACATCTTGTTGGCACCTGGGTGTATAGAGTACTGAGATCTGTGGGCCTCCTGTATAACCTGCTCTCTGAGATATCCACTGGGTACACATAATCTAGAACCATACCTCAAGGCACCATCCTCTGCAAGAGAAAACTCGCCCTCCAGCAATCCTGCTCGAACCTGCTCCTGGAGACACCGCAGAGCAACGTCCTCAAACTGTGCCGACTTGATCCTCTCCACCAAGTCTGACTGAATCTGTATCCCCCATAGCTGCATCTGCACTTCGGGCACGATCACCTCAATCCCAAGGCTCTCCAAGTCGGCAAGCAAATGCCGATCCATGGTCAAACACATGGCTGTCAGATACCTACTCAAGGCATCGGCAACCACGTTGGCCTTACCTGGGTGATACTGAAGTAGGATATCAAAATCCTTCATCAACTCTAGCCATCTGCGCTGTCTCATGTTCAACTCCTTCTGAGTGAACACATACTTTAAGCGCTTGTGATCTGTGAAGATCTCTACCCTCTCACCATACAGATAATGCTTCCACAGCTTCAGAGAAAAAATCACTGCTACGAGCTCCAGGTCGTGGGTAGGGTAGTTCTTCTCATGGGGACATAACTGCCTGGAAGCATAGGTAATCACCTTCCCATGCTGCTGCAAGATGCAACCCAGCCCGTTCCCTGAAGCATCACTATAAATAGTGAAACCACCTGATCCTGAAGGCAATATCAGAATCGGAGCTGTCGTAAGCCGTTTCTTCAACTCATCAAAAGCTGTCTGACACTCCTCTGACCAAACATACTTAGCATCCTTCCGGGTCAACCGAGTCAACGGCTTTGCAACCCGGAAGAAATCCTGCACGAATCTCCGATAGTATCCTGCCAGCCCCAGAAAACTCCTAATCTCTGCAACTGAAGTCGGTACTGCCCATGCCTCAACTGCTATAATCTTTTTGGGGTCAACTAAGATACCATCTCCAGTCACCACATGTCCCAAGAAGTCCACCCGATCCAAGAATAACTCACATTTGGAGAGCTTCCCGTAAATCTGCTCCTTCCTGAGAATCTCCAGCACTATCCTCAAATGCTCCTCGTGCTCCTCCTCAGTCTTGGAATATATCAAGATATCGTCAATAAACACCACCACAAACTGATCCAGATAATGGTGGAACACCTTGTTCATAAGGTTCATAAACACTGCTGGTGCATTGGTTAGCCCAAACGGCATAACCAAAAACTCGAACTGTCCATACCGCATCCTGAAAGCGGTCTTGGGAATATCCTCCCTCTTCACCTTCACCTGGTGATATCCCGACCTCAGATCAATCTTGGAAAATACCCGAGCTCCGCTCAACTGGTCAAATAGATCATCGATCCGCGGCAGTAGGTATTTGTTCTTGATCGTGAGGTTGTTGAGTGCCCTATAGTCAATACACATACGTACTGACCCATCCTTCTTCGGCACGAACAACACTGGTGCACCCCATGGCGACGAACTCGAGCGGATAAAGCCCTTGTCCTGTAGCTCATCCATCTGCTTCTTCAGCTCCACCAGCTCGCTATTGTTTACCCGATAGACATGCTGAGAGATGGGTTCCGCTCCTGTAACCAAGTCTATCGAGAACTCTATGTCCCTATCTGGTGGCAATCCCGGCAACTCCTCTGGGAAAACATCCATATACTCTGCTATCAAGGGGTGTGGAATCGCCTGCTCCTCAACCGAGACTCCACAGAAGACTCCGCTGCTCTGCTCTGCCTGACGTCTGGAATACTCGAACTCTGGCTCAAATGGTACTCTGAAGAGAACTCTACCCCCTCTGCAATCAATGCTGGCGTGGTGCCTGCTCAACCAATCTATGCCTAGTACTATATCGTTGTTCGGGAATGGCATTACGAGCAGGCTTACCTCCAACTCACGGCCTCCCAAAACTACTCTCCGACCCTTACAAACATCACTCACGAGGATAATGCCACCCCCGGTCATGATCTTGTAAGTCCTAGGCAACGATTCAGCTATGATACCGTGTCTAATCGTAAAAGATACTGGTATGAAGCTATACGAAGCACCGAAATCGAATAATACAAATGCTGGACTGGAGTCGAGAATAATCGAACCTGCAATCAGCTCTCCTATCGCCTCTGCATCTTCTGCTGCCATGGTGAAAGCTCGCCCCTGCTGGCCTCCCCTGTCCTGCTGCTGGTGCTGGATGAACCTCTGCTGCTGTGTCGGTAGGGCTGGTCCCCTCTGCTGGCCTGTTGCTGCCCTGGCTCCTCCTTACGAGCCTGCTCGTGCTATACGGCACTCCCTCGTCTGGTGGTCTGCTGAACCACACACTAGGCACTGGCCCAGCCTCTTCCGGCACTCATTGACGACATGCCCGGGCTTCTTGCAGTAGGCACAAGTAATACCCTGCCTCTGACCCTGCTGGTGCTGCCTTGGCTGCTGCTGATGATGAACTGGCCTCTGCTGAATCAGCTGTGGCTGGAACTGCCTCAGCTACTGATGCTGAAAGTGGGGCCTCTTGGCCTGGCCCCTGCTGCTGCTGCTGCCCCCAACTGGGTCTCTCCCCTCTTGAGCCTAAGCTCAAGATCATCCTCTGCTAGCAAGGCTCCTGTCAAGATCTCCTCGAACGTAGCATCCCGGTTGGCCTTGGTCAAGGACATGACCTCCTTGACTAGACCCTGAAGAACAGTTTGGCAACTCTAGAGGGGGGTGAATAGAGTTTATATAGAAAAATAGCCAATTAAAAATAACTCTTTCACCAACAATAAAAAATCAGAGTAAAGTACGGAAAATAAATGAAGAGCAGAAGAGCATACGCAAACACAACGATTTTAACCTGGTTTCCCTCGTGGAGGACTAGTCCAGGCCTGAGAACTCTAGCTCAGGATTAAATCCACTATTTGTGAAATAGTAGCTTACAACCCGTGCCTTTTCTTCAGAAGAGCACGTCAACTTCTAACAGAGGATCGCAGTGGCGATTTGCTTGGAATTGTCCAAGCGACTTCTTCACTCTTGTACAAGAATCCTAACTGAGAGATGCTGAGCACTCGAGACTTAGGAGGCTTGTGGCTAGTAGATAGGAAGGGTATGGCTTATTGAGCTTGTAGGAGAGAAGAGAAGAGAAGATTGAGTGAATTGAAATGAGAGAATTCATGCCCTATTTATAGTGTTTTTAGAGACAGAATTCGGCCAGAATTCGGGTAGGAAAATTCAAAAATTTGGCCGTTGGACAGCTAGCAACCAGCTAACCCTAAAATTAGGGTTCCTGATTTCTAGGGGACAGAGTTCGGCCCGAACTCTGTGTGGAGGCAGAGTTCGGCCCGAACTCTGTCTCCAGAGCACAGAGTAGTCCTAAGTGGGACTTGTGGGCAATTTTTGTTTTGGTGGAGCTTGGGATTTTGGGTAGGCTTATAGACTAAGTTCCAAGAGCTCAGCATAACTCAGAGTACATACTTCTAGACTCAATAAAATGTAAAAGTACAGACTCGAAAATACACTGAGAGTCGAAAACTGAGCTGTTGTCTGTCCTGAACTGAATGCAGACGTCGTGTGTCGTATTGAATTTATACAGATATTATTTAGTCAATGTAGTCAATATTTGGTTGACTGTGACTTTGTGTCAACAATCTCCCCCATATTGATAATTGACAAAATAATAAATGTATATTTCAATATTCATACCTGGACACAGTTGGTTAAAATACAGCTCCCCCATAAACAATGTCGAGCTAGAATAAGATAGCTCCCCCGTAATAAGTGAACGGTGCTGAGCTAGAATCAATAGCTCTCCCCCGTAAATAATGCATAGAACCTGTAGCCTGATAAAAATATTTTCCCAAAAGCAAACACAAGTACACAAATATACATATTTCTCCCCCTTTTGGCAGTTAGCAATATAAAGGATCATATAGACTGCATAAGGAAAAGCATGGGAATAGCAGTATAGACAATGAAAAGTAATCCAACCACACCAAGCAGAGAAGAAACAGTATAATACTAATAAAACAAGTCACTGACATAAAGTAGAACTACGAAAAATAGCATAAAATGTTATCCACCAACCAGCACATCATCAGGGTTTGAAGACATAAATCCAGTACATAAATCCATAACAAACTGAAATAACTAAAATCAAAAAAAAGTAACTAAGACCATCAGCAGTGTCAGCAGCATATCAAGCCAATCTCCATCATGGAGCACGAGAAGGTCCTGGAACATCTGAAGGACCAGGGAATGAGCGACGAGGGTCCACAAAAGCATCATCAGGATCCATATACCTCATGACCCACGGATCGTCTATACGATGACCCGCGCGATCTGGATCCCGCTCAATAGGCACATGCAGATCAGGATGACGAGCAAGTGAATACCGCATATCATGCAGAGAGTTCCCAAGGGCACTGATCTGCAAGGTGGTACGGTAATCCTGCTGCGTCCAGCAATCATCCTCAATAGCAAAGCGATCGCGAAGCATAGTCTGAAGAGACTCAAGAGTGGCAGGAGGAGGAGGTGCATCCTGACCAAGAGGAGGGGCGTCAGGCTCCTCATCAGCAGAATGCTCAGATGACTCAGAAGCAGCGACAGGCTGAAGGCGTCGTGCTTTGGATAGAAAGGCAGGTGCAGGCAGGAACGGACAATCATGGATAGGAATGATGAAAGCACGAAAAACTAAAGGAAGATAGAGAGGATAAACCAAAGCTCTTGGTTTCTTCCGACAGTTGATCATCCAATCCAGCATAGTCCGTGGAAAGTTGAATGGAATACGATAGTAGAGATGATATAAGGTGGAGATCTCAAGATAAGTGACTTCATCTGTTGAGCCAGCCTTGGGCAAGATAGTATTGAACACGATGCGATGAAGTTCATAAAAGTAGGGGGTGAGATGCTTGGCCTTTAGCTTGCAAGGACTTACGTTAGGAGCACATAAATCCTCCTTGAATCCTTCAAGGGAAGTATTGCCAACAAATTGAAGTTAACGTGCTTCCACAAGCTTGTCCCACACATCAAGATCCGGGAGAGCAAGAAAGTCTCCCAACTCAGAATCATTAAAGGCAATGGTAATGCCAGCAACCCGAGAATAGATGTGGGTTGCATCGTGAGTCAAATTGCAGTAAAACATTTGAATTGCACTATGGTAGATGACAGAATTTGAAGCAACAAGTTCATCCAAACAAAGATCACGGAATAAAGACTCATATTGTGAAAATATAGTGAAATTTATGGGATGGCCCCCAAACACCGGACGAGTTCTAAAATTTCTAAACCATTCATTAGAGGCTTCTAGCGATACAAATAAACGGTCGTCGTAAGTGTTAGGGTCATCGGGACGCGGCGGATTGAACAACGGATGAATGGGGTGTTGTTCAACTACTTGTTCAATCGGAGGAGGAGGAACCGAAGAGGAAGCACCCTCATGTCGAGTCCTTCTCCCTCGTTTGGACAAGCGAGATGCCATTTGAAATAAAAGAGGAGAACTTGGAAATGATAGAAAAAGAGAGATATACCTGAAAAGAATACCAAACAGTTGAAGAGAATGTTGAAAAACCCCTTTCCCTTGATTTTGAGAAGAAATAGAGCCCTCTATATCAAGAACTAGGGTTAGGGTTTGGAAGGAAGAAGATGGAGGAGGTGGAGAAGAAGGAAATATGGGAGAAAAGAGAGGGAATCCCGAAATAAAGTAGGGCTTGGTCTTTGGTCGGGTGAAATATTGACCATTGGATTAGAATTGATCCAACGGCAGAGCCAGATCCCGACCCTGGAACCTAAGAACCGAACTCGGCCCGAACTCTGATAGGGGCAGAGTTCGGCCCGAGTTCTGGATCAATGGTCCAGAACTGAAAACAGGCAAAGAACATGAAGAAAAAGTTTAAGAGTTAAACAAAAGATAGTTGAGGACAACAAAGAGTGTAAAAAATAGATAGAGAGGTACTCAGAAAACAGAATGAACTTTAGAAAATCACAATTAGGCAACATTAAATCGAAAACGAGCCATATAATAAATAAGGACATATACTGTGGTTCAATAGTCCAAATTTGCCATGGGTTAGCTGCAGGGGCCGGATCCCAGCTAGCGGTAGTCCTGAGGACTAGTGCACCGTGTCGCTTAGGCTTTTACGCCTTGTTGTCAGAAGGACCCTTTCGGCTTGTACCCATACCAAATTCTTCGAAAAAAAATCACAATATACTCGATATTTATGCAGGTGAGTTTCAATTTATAACTGCTTCATCTAAAATTCCAAGTTCACGACAAAGAAAATTGAAGCGCTCTTCGGATAGTGGCTTAGTAAAGAAATCTGCCAGCTGATGATCAGTGTCAATAAATTCTAAGTTAATCGTGCCATTTTGCTGATGATCACGCAAAAAGTGGTGTCTGATCTCAATGTGTTTAGTGCGTGAGTGGCAGACAGGGTTCTTAGTCAAATTGATTACACTAGTATTGTCACAGAATATAGGAATATGCATGAAAGATAACTTATAGTCTTCAAGGGTTTGCTTCATCCACAGAATTTGTGCACAACAACGCCCAGCTGCTATGTATTCAGCTTCTGTTGTGGATAGTGCGACAGAGTTCTGCTTCTTGCTAAACCATGAGACTAAAGCCTTTCCTAATAAATGACACGTGCCGCTCGTACTTTTACGGTCGACCTTGCATCCAGCAAAGTCAGCATCAGAGTAACCGATGAGGTCAAATGATGTTGACTTGGGATACCATAGACCCACTGTAACCGTACCCTTAAGGTATCGAAAGATACGCTTAACCGCGGTCATGTGAGATTCCTTAGGATTTGCTTGATATCTAGCACATAGGCAAACACTAAACATGATATCGGGGCGACTAGCAGTTAAATAAAGTAAGCTGCCTATCATACCTCGATACTTACGTTGATCAACGGGTTTGTCGCTCTCATCTGGTTCGAGTTTGGTTGAAGTAGCCATTGGAGTGCTGATTGGTTTGATGTTGTCAAGATCGAACTTCTTCAGCATGTCCTTGGTATACTTCGATTGACAGATGAAAGTTCCATTAGCTAGTTGTTTTACTTGCAGACCAAGAAAGTAGTTGAGCTCTCCCATCATGCTCATCTCAAATTCCGTCTGCATACACTTGGCAAATTCTTGACAAAGAGTTTCATCAGCAGACCCAAAAATAATATCATCAACATAAATCTGAATTAATAGAATGGTGTCTTTGAAAGATTTGATAAACAGTGTAGTGTCAATTTTCCCTTTTGAAAAACCTTTCTCAAGCAAGAAACTGCTTAGCCTTTCATACCAAGCTCTGGGGGCTTGTTTAAGGCCATAAAGCGCTTTCTTCAGCTTGAACACGTGGTCGGGAAATTTATGATTTTCAAAGCCAGGGGGTTGTTTGACATAAACTTCCTCCTTAATAAAGCCATTCAAGAAAGCACTTTTAACATCCATTTGAAATAATTTAAAGTTTTGAAAATTAGCAAAAGCACAAAGCATCCGAATGGATTCTAGTCTAGCAACAGGAGCATACGTCTCATCGTAGTCGATACCTTCCTCTTGGTTGTATCCTTGAGCTACTAGACGAGCTTTGTTACGTGTGACTGAATTATCTTCATTTACTTTGTTTCTAAACACCCATTTGGTACCAATTATTGAGTGATTAGCTGGTCTAGGAACTAGTTCCCATACTTGGCTCCTCTCAAATTGGTTGAGTTCTTCTTGCATAGCAGAAATCCAAAATTCATCATTAAAAGCTTCAGAAATGTTTTTAGGCTCTACTTGTGAAATGAAGGCAGTGCTAGCAACGGAGTCTCTTAGTGATGATCTAGTAGTTACTCCACGTGAAACTTCTCCTATAACTAAATTTTCTGGATGAGAAGGTTTGAAAGAGAATTTCTTCGGCAAACCCTCCAGAGAATTAGTTTCGGTTGAAGTATTCATTGGAGTAGAAGTTGATGGCTCAACGTCATCATCAAGAGTACTTGCTGCACTGTTATCTTCATCAAAAGTCACATTTGTTGACTCTTCCACAATAAGTGAGCGTTTATTAAAAACTCTATATCCCTTACTCTTGGCGGCATAACCAAGAAAGATACCATTGTCAGCTTTGGTATCAAATTTGCCTAAGTTGTCTTTGGTGTTAAGGATAAAACATCTACAGCCAAAAACTTTAAAATAAGAAACATTGGGGGTTCTCCCAAACCAAAGCTCATAGGGTGTTTTCTTCGTAATGGGTCGAATAAGCACCCTATTCAAAATGTGGCATGCTGTACTTACAGCCTCTGCCCAAAAATATTTCGGAAGAAAAAATTTATTCAACATGACTCTAGCCATATCGCCAAGAGTCCTATTCTTCCGCTCCATAACACCATTTTGTTGAGGAGTTCTAGGACAAAAAAATTCATGATCAAAACCATTTGCATTAAAAAAACTTTCAAAATCATAATTTACGAATTCGCCTCCATGATCACTTCGGATTCGAGTAATCATGTAGCCTTTTTCGTTTTGAACTTTCTTTACAAAAATTTTGAAAGCAGAAATAGCATCGCTCTTATTAGCGAGAAAGAAAACCCATGTAAATCTCGAAAAATCATCAACAATAACAAATGCATAAAGTTTGCCTCCAAGGCTAGCTATTCTACTAGGACCAAATAAATCCATATGAAGTAGTTGCAAGGGTCTAGTAGTACTTACAGAGTTGATAGAATGAAATGAGGATTTGGTTGCCTTGTTTAGTTCACATTCGGCACATACCGTGTCCTTTTTGAACGTGATTTCAGGCAATCCTCTCACTAGCTTCTTGGTGGAAAGCCTGGATATAGCATCCATGTTGGCATGACCAAGACGCTGGTGCCAAAGTAGTCGTTCGTCTTTGTGGGCATATAGACATCTACCTGCATTGTTAGTATTTATAGAAAGATAGAAAATGTAGATGTTGTCCTCTCTTTTCCCTTCAAAAGCAATGTCTTCTGTTGACCTATCATAGATGTAGCAACTGTTTTGTCCAAAGTTAATATCATATCCATGATCAGCAAGATGACTAATGCTGAGCAGGTTATGCTTTAACTCGGTCACTAGGCAGACATCCTTTATTACAGGAGAAGGAGGATGACCAATGATACCATTACCTATAATGTGCCATTTGAGATTGTTACCGAAGGATACGTATCCTTCTCTCTTCATCGATAGTGATGCAAAAAGATTTGCGTCTCCCGTCATATGTCGCGAGCATCCACTATCGAGAATCCACTTACTTTCAGTTGAGGAGGGAAGGTCCACCTACATCAAGAGTAGATGTGACCTTTGGTACCCGAGTTCTTGAGGGTCCTGAAAAGTTAGTCTTTGGGAACCTAGCATATATCCTTTTATCTACAAGTCTTCTAACTCTGCACTGTGGTGAGATGTGTCCATGTAATCCACAATAAGTACAGATAGCATTCTTATTTATACTAGGAGCATGAGAATAATATCTATAAGCAACAGGATGAGGATGGACATGATGTGAAGAGTTAGCATGGTGAAGATGATTATGCATGGAATAAGTGGCATGTTGATGGTGTCTATGAGGCATAGAATGATGGTATTGTCTATGATGTGTGACATGCTGATATTGTCTAGATGGCATGGCATGATGATTTTGTCTATATGGTTTATGAGGACCTTGTCTATATGGCATTGCATGATGATTTTGTCTATATGGCATGGCATGATGAATTTTATGTGTGGAGTGATGTTGATTGTGTCTTTGTGCATGATGAGTGTGTACTGAGTGAGAATTGTTCTTACGTGCACGTGGTTTATGAAAGTTTGTGTATATAAAAGCATGGTTATGTGCTGCATGAGAATGACGTGGTTGACTAGCATGAGTGGTATTGTGCCCATGTGATTGGGTTTGAGGTTGAATAACCTGTTTACCCAATTTGGTTTCTAATCTTTTAGAAACAGCTTGCAGTTCATCAACCTTAATATTTAAGCCATAAATCTTAGTCATGGAAATCTTGTGTCTATTCTTTTCTTCAGCAAGCAACGTGTTGAGAGTAGTGATTTCTTGAGTTTGTTGCTCAATACGTGCTTCAGCATCATGTAAGCTTAATTTAAGCTTGGATGCTTCATCAGTGTCATTTGTGGGTGATGTGTTTCTAACATTATCAAGAAGTAAAGAAATTCTTTGTATCTCATCTTCTAGACTTTTGATTTTGTCCTTGGCATGTTTATATTTACCGATGACCTTTTTATGATCATCGAGTAAATCAGTGAAAGCATCGCCAAGTTCATCAAAAGAGAAGTCATCCAGAGTTTCGTTAGATACCTTGTTGGAGGTTGCCATCAGGCACACATTTGCTGTATCTTGAGGAGAGTCCTTTTCTTCCTCAGAGTCACTCGCTTCACTTTCATGCCAGATACCTGTGTTGGCATATTTCTTTGATGAGTTCTTTTTGTATGGCTTCTCATAGCGGTTGCTCTTCTTCAGGAATGGGCAGTCTTTTCGGACATGTCCAGTTTTCTTGCAACTATAACAAGTTGGTTCTTCTTCATCGTCTTCTTGAGATTCCTTTTTCCTTCGATTGAAGCGAAGGAATTTCCTGAAGTTTCGAACCATGAGAGCTTGGTCTTCATCATCCGAATTATCTTCTTCGGTCTCATCATGATTAGCTCTTCGTTGATGAGCTTTGAGTGCGATCTCCCTGGTCTTCGGAGCAGGCTCTTCGAAGTCCTTGAGGTCAAGCTCGTGAGTCATAAGCTTACCCATCAAGGTCTCCATTGACATTGTTGTGAGATCGTTTCCTTCTATGATGGTTGTCACCTTAGGGTTCCAAATTTTTGGTAGCCCTCTGAGCAGCTTACGAATCTTCTCGTGGTTTGAGTACTGCTTTCCAAGCGAAGATAGAGGATTGATGATGTCGAGGAATCTTGTGATCATTTGAGTGATCGTCTCACTTGGCTTCATCTTGAAGGCTTCGTATTCTTGAGTGAGACGGCTTATTTTAGATTCCTTGACCTGTGTGGTTCCTTCATGCGTCACTTCTAGAAGTCTCCATACTTCATGAGCAGTGGTGCATGTAGAGACCCTGTTGAACTCATTCCTGTCTATAGCACAGAATAAAGCATTAATAGCCCTAGCATCTAGACTTGCCTGTTTCTTCTCCTCGATAGAATATTTGTCGTGTGGTTTCTCAATGAGGTCACCATCGACAACTATCCTGGCGGGCTTTTTGTAACCGTCAGTGACGACAGTCCACAGGTCAAAGTCTAGAGACTTAAGATAGAAGCTCATCCTTGTTTTCCAATATGTGTAGTTAGTCCCATCAAATAGGGGAGGCCTATGAGTGGACTGACCTTCACCATGATTGGAAATCAAGGATTGTGTGGTTGCCATGGATCAGCTCTTAGGATGTTAGTCCTTGTAAAGAGAACAGAGCTCTGATACCAATTGAAGAACAGTTTGGCAACTCTAGAGGGGGGTGAATAGAGTTTATATAGAAAAATAGCCAATTAAAAATAACTCTTTCACCAACAATAAAAAATCAGAGTAAAGTGCGGAAAATAAATGAAGAGCAGAAGAGCATACGCAAACACAACGATTTTAACCTGGTTTCCCTCGTGGAGGACTAGTCCAGGCCTGAGAACTCTAGCTCAGGATTAAATCCACTATTTGTGAAATAGTAGCTTACAACCCGTGCCTTTTCTTCAGAAGAACACGTCAAATTCTAACAGAGGATCGCAGCGGCGATTTGCTTGGAATTGTCCAAGCGACTTCTTCACTCTTGCACAAGAATCCTAACTGAGAGATGCTGAGCACTCGAGACTTAGGAGGCTTGTGGCTAGTAGATAGGAAGGGTATGGCTTATTGAGCTTGTAGGAGAGAAGAGAAGAGAAGATTGAGTGAATTGAAATGAGAGAATTCATGCCCTATTTATAGTGTTTTTAGAGGCAGAATTCGGCCAGAATTCGGGTAGAAAAATTCAAAAATTTGGCCGTTGGAAAGCTAGCAACCAGCTAACCCTAAAATTAGGGTTCCTAATTTCTAGGGGACAGAGTTCGGCCCGAACTCTGTGTGGAGGCAGAGTTCGGCCCGAACTCTGTCTCCAGAGCACAGAGTAGTCCTAAGTGGGACTTGTGGGCAATTTTTGTTTTGGTGGAGCTTGGGATTTTGGGTAGGCTTATAGACTAAGTTCCAAGAGCTCAGCATAACTCAGAGTACATACTTCTAGACTCAATAAAATGTAAAAGTACAGACTCGAAAATACACTGAGAGTCGGAAACTGAGCTGTTGTCTGTCCTGAACTGAATGCAGACGTCGTGTGTCGTATTGAATTTATACAGATATTATTTAGTCAATGTAGTCAATATTTGGTTGACTGTGACTTTGTGTCAACAGACCCTTCCGGAACCTCTGTGCCTTCGCCGTCTCGCTCAAGCCCTCTACAAACCTGCCGAGGCGGCCGAACTCCCCGGCGTACTCCTCCACTGAGTGACTCCCCTGGACTAGGCTCTCGAACTGCGACTCCAAGGCTCTGAGTGCTGAATCTGGGAAGAACTTCTTCTTGAAGAAGCCCTTGAACTGCACCCAAGTCTGCCCAGGTACCCCCATTCTGGGGTCTGACTGATACCAGGTGCGAGAAAGATCGCGCATCCGGCTAGCTGCGGCCTCGATCTGAAGATCTGCTGGAATCCTGGCCAAGCGAAAGATCTCCTCTATATGCTCGATCCACTCATCGGCATATAGGATCCCTTCGGTCCCCAGAAAGTCTCTGGGGCTCATATTCTGAAACTTCTCGATCCTCGGTGTCCTCGGCTGCTGAACCACCGGTCGAGCTGCGACCGTCGTAAGGGCCAGCTCCATGCCTCTGTCCTGTCGAGCCTGCTGTCGGTCCATGAACTGCTGGAAGTACACGAACATCTGCGCTGCGTCCACGTATCCTGGAGGCGGTGGCTGCTGGAAGGGATCTTCTGGAATGACCGGGCCCTGCCTCCGAGTCGGTGGATGCATACCCCCTGCTGCGGCTGCCGAGGTCTCAATACGAGCTGAGGTGGCAGGAGCTGCAGTCCCCTGGCCTCGCTGTACTGGCTGAGAGGTAGCAGTCCCCTCTATAGCATCCTCATGAATGGCACGCTGCGATCTAGTCTCTACCATCCTGAAGATAGACAAACAAGAGTATCAATTTCTGAGAAAGAAGCGAAATAACAAAGGCGGACAATTATAATTCAAAGGATCAGCTGACAAAATGATTTAGATGGCAATAAAAGAAATTTTCCTAAAGTGATTGAGTACCTTAAAATTAATGTCCTATATCCTACTACAGGCTGTACTGATACTCTAATTCGAATACGACTACACTTCTAGTCTAGACCTGCATGGGCCACCACTAAAAACGTGTCACGACCCGCACCCTAGAGTAAGGGCACGAGACGTGGTTACGTCCAGCCTACGCCGCAGTATCGGCGGTAGAACGCTGTCCTAGGTCAACAATCATCTAGCAATATATCTCTAAGCAGTTTATACTCCCCGAATGGGGGTGACATAGCAGTAATAACTCAATCACAACTAAGGAAGAGATAGCACGATATGAAATAGAACTCAAGGAAATAAATAGATGAAAAGTAGTCTAAGATAAAGCCAGCAATATCCAGAAGTACATGATCTCAGATACAGCATGAAAGAATATATACAACTCTGAACAAATAAAGTCTAGCTAAAACATGTCTCAAGACTATATAAAAGAAGATAAGCCTAACTAATCTAGTCTAGGCAATCGGGTTGATATCCTCAGCTACAGCTGGGTCCTCCTGAGGGTCCAGCTCGCTGGTGTCATCTAAGGCTGCCCCGTAGTAGGTATCCAGGCAAGCCTCTTCCTCGTCCTCTATAATATTTTCAACAGGTCCAGTCAGGACAGGAGCGAGTACAGTACATCTCAACAGTTCATAGCAGGTTAGAAGATATAATCATGCAGAAAAGTAAGATACAAGTACTGAAAGAAGTGCAGTATGTAAACAGAGAGAGAAAGCTGTAATAGAAATATCTACTATAAATAGAGAACTAACATGTGGCTAGTGAGTCAGAGTACAACATGGACATGTAAATGGCTTGGGATGATTCTGATAAGACACTACGGAATGATTCTGATAAGATACTACTGGTGTATTATTCACATGTCCACTTCTACTCCCCCGTACCCCCAATCAATACACAAGGATCCAACCAGGTTATGTTATGATACTATGTAAGGCCCCCGAAGGGTGATAAGCCCCCGAAGGGTAGTAAGCCCTCGAAGGGTGGTACATAGTAGACCCATAAATGGGATAAGGATTCCAGGAAGACTCTGTGATCATAAGAGTATATGTCACAAGTGATCGAAGAACCAATGAAGCATGGTGATACGCCATGTAAGTGAAATGCACAGAACATGTAGTACCCGATGCTCCCTAAGGATAACATCTCAAGAAGGGATCCATATAGTACCAATCCGTGTGACCAACGTGACAGTACAAGTAAAGTAATCTACTGCAGGAAATAGTTCTAAGCAGGATATGAAATGATCAGAGAATGTACTCGCAAGGTATCTGAGTGTCCAATATGAAAGTACTATCCGAGGAGTGGTGTCTGGCTCCTAATCAGAACAACACAAGTCACAACAAGTCTAAAATGGCAAAATGAAGTTCTACTATGCATTCTACATGAATCTAGGTCAATCTAGGCCGAAGTCAACTCTTGGTCAACTCTGGTCAACCAAGAAGTCAACCTAAGTCAACTATGGTCAAACTAGGTCACCCAAGTCTAAATTAGGTCAAACTAGTCTACACTAGACTACATTAGTCTACACTAGTCTAACAAGGCTAAACTAGCCTATGCTAGTATACTAAGTCTATACAACACAAGTCAAACCAAACATCACACAACCTAGTTGCATCTAGGCCTACATATGGAATCATATAGTAATATATGTATATACACACGGCTACCCATATGTATACCACACACAAATAGATATTCCTATATATCACAGTACATTAGTAACTCATATATATAAAGTACAAATTGCATTATATATATAGATACATATATTAGAGTATACATTATATATATATATATACTTACATTAGATAGGCATATAGAGGGACATGTGTAACTGTGTGTGTGTGTGTGTAGAATGAAAGAGTGAAGAGTGAGATGTGTGCTAGAGGAAGAGAGTACATGTGTGTGTGTGTGCAACATGTGATAGAAAAAATCAGAAAACAGTGTGGGATAGAGTGTGTGATACTAGAGAGTGAATAGTCATGTGAGGGTGTGTGAACAAGGAAAGAGTGATGTGTTAAATCTAAGTGATTGTCAGATTTACATGAATTCAGTGAAGGGGACCATGTGTTCATGCAAAACCATTCCATTCTCAGATTTTAGATGAAACATGGATTTAACAGTTATGTCCTAAACAGTACACCATTTTCCAGTTTAAATCACTTGTTTGAAATCTCAGTTTTCAATCATAAACTAATTCCTAGATTAGCTATCACTCCTAACATTTCCAGGTTATACCACATGGGAAAAATAACACCCAAAATCATAAGAAAATACAAAGGGCAAATCAGTGTACAACAGTACACTGTTACCAGTTTTCAGCCATAAGGCAAAACCCAAATTTCAGTCAAACTTCCATACATTCTCAGATTTTTTCTTTAAAAAGCTTAATCTAATATCAGTTCAAAACTTCCCAGGACAGGAAAATAGGAAAGAACCAAACCATGACTCCACAACCTGAGTTTTAAACTTCAGTTAGCAAATAAAATCCCAGGTTTCAGTTCTTCCATTTAAACCTATTTCGAATCCCAAATACCACCAATCAATACAAAAACTCAACCACAATTAGAACACAAAGAGGAGAATAGATTAGAGCCTTTAAAACATGCATTAATCAGTGTAAAACTAGATTAATTGATGATCAAGTTCAGTAACAAAAATTGGAAAAAAATCAGGAAACCATTTCATCATTTCAGGAATTAGGAAAAATGGAGAATGATTAACAAAATTAATCTAACATAACAATTCAGAGGTTGGTAATTGAAGTACAATGTGTGCACGTGTCATACATGTAGTTCGTGTCCCATCACAGTGTGACACGAAGTGTCCAACACGAATTAACCAAGAACCAAACACATTCAATACAATATAACCCAGTACACAGTGTCGTGTTCACGCGTGTCGTGTGCACGACACGACACAAATTGGGTTGAGTCCCTTTACAGGGTGGTTCGCCTAGGGTCCTCCTAGGTTTGTGTAACCCTGATTTGGGTCGACGTGTCCTGTGTCGTGACTGAATCAAGCGTGTCAGAAACCAAAAATCTACTGAAATGAATCAGTCAAAACCCAGTGCACACACTCGTGCGTGTCCGACACGACACTATAGGTCATGCCACTTGGGGAGTGTCGTTTCAGACACTGCCCCAACATGTCCAGTGAAAATCATGTGTTCTCGTGCCGTGTCCAGTGAGTAATCGAGTTCGTATAGCAGGGGACTGAACCGAACTCAAGCCAGTGTGTGCACAGCAGTGTCCAACCCGATTTGCATACGACACAGACACAATACCACCATGGTCCCTTCATTAAAATCGAAGAGCAACCCTAGATCTACAATCCTCTTCAAATAGAATTTAAAAACAGCAATATTAATCTCTTAGGGACATTTCGTCGAACACCCTTAACACACGACTGATACGTGTCCGATACGGACACGTAATGGATCCAAAACCTAGGGTAGCCTATCCTACTGTTAGGTTAGGGCTAGGGCATTCCTAAAATGCAAACCAACAGGAATTTCATGGATTAGAATTGGTTTTACCTATTGATGAACAATGGGTGAAAAATCCTCAAATGGAAAGATTTCCTCAAGCCACCAAAATCCCATAAATTGTTTTCTTCCTACAAATAATCAATACCAGCAGCAAGAACAATGAATTTAGGTCCTAATGAAATTGGTTTGGGGGTAAAATGATTTAAAATATATTTATAATAAATTTCTAAAGATTGGAAAAATACCTTTCTTCTCAACTTGTTCTTTTCTAAAGAGGCTAGCCCTAAACTTAGAGAGTACTTATAGGGGTGTGGTTCCCAAAGCTTTATGTGGCCGGCCAAGTCAAGTAGGGTTAGGGTTTGCTAATTTTTGGGCTTTGGGCCAAGTTACATAGGCTATGGCTAAGTTGTTTTATTAATTGGTTCAAACCATAAGTCATGACTTATGACTTATCTAATTCTATGACTAACTTGAGTCTAACGACCAAACTATGGATTAACTTAGGTTAGACTAGAGTCACATAACCTAACCAAGTCCATACTAACTAGGGTTAGCTTCTAGGTTGGTTTACAAGGGTCAACACTAGTCAAAGTCAACCTAGTCCAAACAATTCCAAAATAATTCCTAAAAATTCTCATAAATTCAAATAAATTCTAATAAATTTAAATTATCCCCAAAAAATGACAAAAATACTCTCACACTAGAAATGTGGTAGTGATAGTGCTGCATAGTACCGAGCCGCACAAGGGTGCTGCATAGTACCGAGCCACATAAGGGTGCTGCAAAGTGCCGAGCCAAGCCACATAAGGGTGCTGTATAGCGCTGCATAGTGCCGAGCGGCATAAGGGTGCTGTATAGTGTCGAGCCGCATAGGGGTGCTGCATAGTGCCATATAGTGCCGAGCCGCATAAGGGTGCTGCATAGTGCCGTATAGTGTCCAGCCGCATAAGGGAGTGCCGCATAGTGCTGAATAGTGTTACATAGTGCCTATTTTGGCTATTTTTGGCTATTTTAAGTCCTGTTTGGCTGAATTATGGCCAGAATTTCTCCCAACTCCCAACATAAAAGTTGTAGATCTTTTTCTTGGCTTCAAGAATATGTTATTAGTTATTTTATGCAATTTTTCTCATTCATGATAATGTAAGAATAAAACATGATAGTGGCCCGCTGTGGCGCACTCTTAGCAAGTAAACTGACATGATATATCTCGACATGCTGTTATGACAGCTAGCCTGACATGACAAGTAGGAACGACCTGGACACCGTGGCCGATTGTGTTTGTACAAATAAACCAGTACTGTCTTGTATCATGTCTAGGATAGGGATCCCTGAGTACCACGGTCAGAGATACCTACAGCAATTGACTAAGGCTAATAAACTAGAATAATTTAGTAGACATGAAGAGGTTCCCAGCTACAGGCAATCCCGTTATCTTGGCGCATTAGATGGACTTGTAGCCTACCGACGAGTAGGGAACATTTCCAGCACACAGTCACGTGTTGCATTCTTCACAAACGGACATTCGACCTGAATAACCGGATGGTCTGCAGGGCTTGTGGCTGTTGGAATAATCTCATTGCATCTTGCTAGTAACTAGGCCTGTGATAACCCTAGTTAGTTAAAAGTATCAAGCCGTACTCTTGATTGGCCGTGATTGATTGGATGTAGTTTATTCCAGCTTAGTCTTATCCTGATCTTGTGCAAGATTGTGACATGACATGATTATTGATGCTTGCCTTAACAATAACTATCGGGGGTCCAGTTCTGTTCAGGCGAAGGGTTACAATCCCGGTCCTTGTTTGGTTTAAGGGTTGTAACCTGGCTCCCGGAGCAGTTCTGTGTCCTCTCTTCGTTTATTGTCTTATTGCAATCCTATGCCATGTTCGTCATGTTTTACTTTACCTTAATACCATGATTAATTATGCTGGCCTTAGCAATAAATATCAGGGGTCCAGTTCTGTTCAGGCGAAGGGTTATAACTCCGGTCCTTGTTTGGTTTAAGGGTTGTAACCTGGCTCCCGGAGCAGTTCTGTGTCCTCTCTTCGTTTATTGTCTTCACTGTACCAATAGTATTTGAGACGGATTTCTATTCAGGTGAAGGGCTGCAACCCCGGTCCTTGTTTGGTTTAAGGGTTGTGACCTGGCTACTTAAATAGTTTTCTCGTACTCAGCTTACTGTTGTTATCTCTATTATTATCAGTTCTTTATTTATTATCTTTAATATTCTATTATGATATGCTGGTTTTAGTTCCTAAGTGAAGCCTCCTTTGTGGCACTTGCTCTTTCTGGGGTCTGACCCAGCTGGTTTTGTGTGGCCAAATATCGGAGCAGCGCCAGAGGATCCACCTGTCTTCCAGTCCGATGGTGACCACCAGGCGTAACCAGGGCAACGAGTGGGTTTCTTTTGTCCTTCCACTCTATTTGTAAAATTATTCTTTTGAGGCATTTAGCCGGCGAGCACGTGTTAGCTCGTATTGCACCTTTATTTACTGTCTGCCTACGGGCTGTAACATGATTGACAAATCCTAGGGTTGATCATGTATTGACTAAAACTCTTGCTAGTCCTGATATTTTGTACGACTAGCTTCATGATCATCCAATATGTAATGTATGGGACACCTTACTATTGTATATTGATGCTCTAATATCTTGAGACTGTTACTACTTGCTTATGATTGAGACAATAGGCTTGCTCTGGACCATAGGAGACTGATGGATTGTAGTTAAACCCTCATATATCTAGACAGCCGTGACCGTATAGTGACGTGGATTCCATTTCATTATACATAGCTGGCTATGTCTGCCTATGCTCTCCAGTATTCTGGTTCTGGGGCATGACATGGTTTTAGTGGTGGCCCATACAGGTCTTGTAAATCAAGATATGTGAGTGTTTACCGAATATTTGTCTCAATCAGTATTTGTCCTTGACCTCTGCTCGTATCTTCAAATCCCTGAGAATCTTGACCTGATCATATGTTTTTATCGTTGATCTGTCATGGTCCTTCCTTATTGTTCCCTATGTTGTCTTCTTCAGCGATATTATTCCTGGACCTGCCGATCAGCAAGGCGGAGCACCTCCCACGGACCAGCAGCAACCCGGAGATCAAGCCCAACATTCAGGAGTAGCCTCCACAGTCATGCCTACTGGAGGAGAGCCACCAGTTCAGCCCGTCCAGCCTGTAGAGCTTGATAATGGCACTTTGGTGGGTCTTATCAGGTCATTATTAGCTTCCCAAGATCATCGAGAAGATGCCTTGCACCAGGCGATGGCAGACGCCTTGACCAGGGGAGGTCATCAGGGTAATAGCGCGGCCAACAGCTTCAAGCGCTTGAACCCTCCCTTCTTCGATGGCAGTGAAGATGCGATCGCTGCAGATGCATGGCTTCAGGACACAGAGGTAATTCTAGAGGCAGCCAGGACTCCAGAGAACGAGAAGGTGGCCGTGGTACGCCTGTAGTTACTAGATCTTGCCCGCAGCTGGTGGGCAGCGCAGGCCGATGGATTAGTGGCCCCTATTTTATGGATAGTATTCAGAGAGAGATTCCATACCAAGTATTTTGATGCTGTAGCTCGGTATAATCTATAGACGAGGTTCATCAATCTGAAGCAAATGGGCAGGACGGTCGATGGATATGTGGCCGAGTTTTCCAGGCTTAGTCGGTTTGCTTCCACCTTGGTGCCGACCGAGTTCGATAGAGCCCAGCGGTTTCAGCAGGGGCTCTACCTAGAGATTTTATTGGCGGTAGAGCAGTTTGAGCATCAGACTTTTGATGCAGTGTTGAGAGCAGCCCGGAGGCATGAATATACCTCCCAGAGGATCGTGGATAGGACCGAAGGTTGAAAGCGATCTCACGGTCAGATGAATCAGTCATCAGCACCAGCCCCGGCAGCTAGGGATTTGACCATTGGAGCTCCGAGGCGGGCGGCCTCAGTGACGTCAGTTCAGCATTCCACCCCGATGCACCTTCAGCAGCAGAAGCAGAAGCAGTCTTCCGTAGTGGGATGTTCATACTGCGGGAAGCCAGGGAGTGTCGCAGAGCACAGGGTTTGTGCTTGGTTTGTGGTACCCCGGACCACAGGGCTGGAAACTACCCGAACATGGGGAGTTCATCGGCCTTCTCTAGTCCTTCAATTAGAGGACCAGCACCGGTCCAGCAGCAGCAGCAGCTACAGTACCCATTTTCGAGGCCATTGCCGACGCAGGCCCAGGCATTCCAGCAGCAGAGACCGCAGCACTATGTCCAAGCCCAAGTCCTGATCTAGAGCAGATAGAGAAATTTTTAGCAGAGGGGACCCGCACCCAGAGGACATGGTCAAGTGCTGGCTTTGACCATGGGAGAAGAAGGAATAGCACCAGGTGAGGTGGTGGCAGGTACTATTCTCGTCAACACCTTTCCAGCTTCGGTATTATTTAATTCTGGTGCCTCACATTCATTTATGTCTGCACGATTTGCGACACGGGTAGGACTGGAGCCTGAGTCATTATCAGTAAGGCTCAATATACTTTCTGGTAACGGACTTGTGGGAGTAGATAGAGTGTTTTCCTCGTATCGGGTCATAGTTAGCGGTAGAGAATTCTCCGCTAGATTGACAGAGTTCCCGATGGCCGATTATGATGTGGTCTTAGGGATGGATTGGTTGAGGGACCAGTATGCTAGGATAGACTGCCACATTGGCAGGGTTATTTTTAGCATTCCCGACGAGCCGAAGTTTTTCTTCTCCCGAGGCAAAGTTGAACCTTCTCCTCTATTATTGCGGATGGCAGTAGCAGCAGTGCAGTTGCCTCGAATAGTCGAAGAGTTTCCAGACGTTTTCCCAGAAGAGCTTCCAGGGATGCCGCCAGAGCGAGAGATCGAATTTACCATCGACTTGATTCCCGGGACAGCCCCAGTGTCAGAGAGAGTCTACAGGATGGCGCCGTCAGAGCTAGAAATATTGTACAAGATGATTGAAGAACTCAGAACCAAGGGGTTCATTCGTGCTAGTGGATCACCTTGGGGAGCCCAGATGCTTCTTGTGAAAAAAAAGGATGGTACGTCCAGATTGTGTGTTGATTATCGCACCTTGAACTCAGTGACAATCAAGAACAGATACTCTCTTCCGAGGATAGATGACTTGTTTGATCAACTCAATGGGGCGTCAGTATTTTCGAAGATTGACTTGTGGTCAGGATACCACCAGATCAGAGTCAGAGAGCAGAATATCCCGAAGACAGCTTTCAGATCTAGGTATAGGCATTGGGAGTTCCTTGTGATGCCATTTGGAGTAACCAATGCGCCGGCTGTATTCATGGACCTCATGAATCGCATCTTCATGCCTTATTTGGATCAGTTCGTGATTGTGTTCCTAGACGACATCGTGGTCTACAGCAAAAGTGAAGCGGAGCATGAGCAGCATCTCCGAGTTGTCCTCCAGATTCTCATAGAGCACCAGTTGTATGCCAAGTTTAGTAAATACGAGTTCTGGCTCGATCGCATTTCGTACTTGGGTCATATCATCACCCGAGGAGGAGTTGAAGTGGATCCCCAGAAGATCGTGGCCATTGAAACGTGGCCGGTACCTAGCACAGTGGCAGAAATTCACAGTTTTCTTGGCTTGGCTGGCTACTACCGGCGATTTATTTTAGACTTTGCTCGAATTTCCGTGCCATTAACCCAGTTAACCCGCAAGGATGTGCAGTTTGCTTGGACAGCAGAGTGCGAGGATTCTTTTGAGAGGTTGAAGCGAGGCTTGATGACGGCTCCTATTCTCATGCTTCCAGATGGAACTGGAGGATTCTCAGTGTATTGTGATACTTCGGGCAGAGGTTTAGGATGTGTTCTGATACAGCATAGGAAGGTAATAGCTTATGCGTCGCGACAACTTCGTGATCATGAGAGAAATTACCCAACCCATGACTTGGAGCTGGCAGCAGTAGTGTTTGCACTTAAGTGATGGAGGCACTACCTATACGGAGATAGGGTAGAAATTTTCACCGACCACAAGAGCCTGAAGTATGTTTTCACCCAGAAGGATCTCAACATGCGTCAGAGGAGATGGCTAGAGCTGCTTATAGATTATGATGTCAACCTGCAGTATCATCCAGGGAAGGCCAACGTTGTTGCAGATGCATTGAGCAGGAGAGCCGGAGTTTATTTCCTGACAGCGCAACCAGAGCTGTTGGCCGATCTTCAGAAGATGGGTATAGAAGTTGTCCTCCCTTCCAGTATGGCATTGATGGCCAGCATGCAAGTTCAGTCCACTATAGTCTAGAGGATCCGGATGGCGCAGTCAGCAGATTCCAAGCTTCAGCGACTCAGAGCAGAGTGTGAGGCAGGACGAAGACCAGAGTTATGCATTCATGAGGATGGTACACTTCGACATGGTAAGCGTCTTTGTGTACCCAGTGGAGATATCAGACAGGAGATCATGGCAGAGTCCCACAGTTCGTAGTATTCCATTCATCCCGGTGGCACGAAGATGTACCGTGATATCCGCCAGCACTTTCGGTGGAATGGCATGAAGAGGGAGATAGCCCGGTTTGTCTCTCGTTGTTTAGTCTGCCAACAAGTTAAGGCTGAACATCAGAGACCAGCTGGACTACTTCAACCATCGCCGATTCTCGAGTGGAAATGGGAGCATATAACCATGGATTTTGTGACTGGATTGCCTAGATCCCCGGCTGGCAGAGACGCTATTTGGGTTGTCATAGACAGGCTCATGAAGGTGGCTCACCTTCTCCCGTTCAGAGTTGGTCAGTCGACGGCTCAGCTAGCGAAGATGTATCTCCGGCAGATTGTCAGATTGCACGGTGTACCAGTCAGTATCACTTCGGATAGAGATTCAAGATTTACGTCGCACTTTTGGCGTAGCTTACAAGAAAGTTTGGGAACTCACCTCCAGTTCAGTTCAGCTTATCACCCACAGACAGATGGCCAGTCGGAATGCACGATCCAGACTCTTGAAGATATATTACGGTCATGTACACTCGACTTCGGTGGTTCGTGGAAAGATCACCTGAACCTGGTAGAGTTCTCGTACAATAATAGTTTTCAAGCTAGTATCCAGATGGCACCGTTCGAGGCACTATATGATAGGAAGTGTCGATCTTCGCTAGCCTGGGACAATGTTGGAGAGAGGCAGATGCTTGGTCTGGAAATGATTGCTCAGACCATTAAAGTGGTCAGAAGAGTCAGAGATCATCTTCGAGTTGCCCAAGATCGCCAGCGTCATTGGGCCGATTCTCATCGGCGCCCTCTTGAGTTTTCTGTCGACGACCATGTATTCCTGAGGATTTTGCCTAACCGCGGCATCATTTATTTTGGCGTACGAGGAAAGATTAGTCCTAGGTATATAGGGCCATTTGACATTCTGGAGCGAATAGGAGATGTATCATATCGTCTCGCTCTTCCACCATCGCTACGTGAGGTGCATGACGTATTTTATGTATCCCAACTGCGACGGTATATCCCGGACCCGAGCCACATCATGGATCATTCGGAATTGGTTATTGATACCAACCTTTCATATGAGAAGAGGCCCGTGTCTATATTGGACCGAAGAGAGAAGACACTCAAGAACAAGACTATCAAGTTAGTCCGAGTTGCTTGGGGTCATCACTCTTTGGGTGAGTCAAAGTGGGAGCGTGAGGATGATATTCGATCGCGATATCCCGACCTGTTTGACTCATAAGGTATAATATCTTTCTTATGCCTCATACCTTCGATTCCGTGCTTGCATAAATAATTTCTTGATTGCTTGATTAGTATAGCTTGCCTGTGATTAGTATAGCTTGTCCTTACAATTCTAACCTCTTGATTAAATTCCGAGGACAGAATTCTTTTAAGGTGGGTAGAGTTGTAATGCCTGTAGTTCGTATTCTGTATCTTGGAATACGTGTACGTATTTTATCTTGTATCGCATATCTCTTGGCTTGGCTCGGTTTATTTTGGGTTGGTTCGGCTAGGCTTGGGTTGCCTTGGTTCATCATAAAACAAGGGGAGAACCCCCACCTACCACCACCATCATCCTTTATTAACCCATTCTCTCATTCTCTCTCTTCATTACTCTTCTTCTTCTCCACATTTACTTCTACACCTACCAGGAAGAGAGAGAGAGAGAGCTTAGGCAAGTGCAAACTTGCTTCATGATGGATCTCAAGTTTTATTGTTCCGTTCTCTTCCTTACTTGATTCTAAGATACTTTAGAACTTGGCATTTTCCATTTTGATGGATATTTTCTTGTAGATCTAAGTTTATATTATTTTCGATTTTTTTGGGTTTTGATCTATTAAACTCTATTATTTTCATGTTTTGATTGTTTCATATTGTAGAGAGTTCGATTTTACCTAAAATAGACCTTTAAAAAGTTAGATTTTGACTTGTTTTAAGAAAATTATGGCTAAAAGTATTTTTGGCCATTTTTATGTTCATCTGTGCTGATTTTTGGCAGGGACGATGAATAGTGCCATATAGTGCCAAGCCGCAAAGGGTGCTGCATAGTACCGAGCCGCATAAGGGTGCTGTATAGTACCGAGCCGCATAAGGGTGATGTATAGTACCGAGCCGCATAAGGGTGCTGCATAGTACCGAGCCGTATAAGGGTGCTGCATAGTGCCGAGCCGCATAAGGGTGCTGCATAGTACCGAGCCGCATAGGGGTGCTGCATAGTACCTTATAGTGCCGAGCCACATAAGGGTGCTGTATAGTGTCGCATAGTATCCAGCCGCATATGGGAGTGCCGTATAGTGCTGAATAGTGCCGCATAGTTCCTATTTTGGCTGGTTTTGGCTGTTTTAAGTCTTGTTTGGCTGAATTGTGGCCAGAATTTCTCCCAACTCCCAACATGAAAGTTGTAGATCTTTTTCTTGGCTTTAAGAATATGTTATTATTTATTTTATGCAATTTTTTTTATTCATGATAATGTAAGAATAGGACACGATAGTGGCCCGCTGTGGCGTACTCTTGGCAAGTAAACTGACATGATATATCTCGACATGCTGTTACGACAGCTAGCCTGACATGACAAGTAGGAACGACCTGGACACCGTGGGCGATTATGTTTGTACAAATAAACCAGTACTGTCTTGCATCATGTCTAGGATAGGGATCCCTGAGTACCACGGTCAGGGATACCTACAGCAACTGATTAAGGCTAATAAACTAGAATAATTCAGTAGACATGAAGAGGTTTCCAGCTACAGGCAATCCCGTTATCTAGACGCATTAGGTGGACTTGTAGCCTACCGACGAGTAGGGCACATTTCTAGCACACAGTCACGTGTTGCATTCTTCACAAATGGACATTCGACCTGGATAACCGGATGGTCTGCAGGGCTTGTGGCTGTTGGGATAATCTCATTGCATCTTGCTAGTAACTAGGCCTGTGATAACCCTAGTTAGTTAAAAGTATCAAGCCGTACTCTTGATTGGCCGTGATTGATTGGATTTAGTTTATTCCAGCTTAGTCTTATCCTGATCCTGTGCAAGATTGTGACATGACATGATTATTGATGCTTGCCTTAACAATAACGATCGGGGGTCCAGTTCTGTTCAGGCGAAGGGTTACAACCCCGGTCCTTGTTTGGTTTAAGGGTTGTAACCTGGCTCCCGGAGCAGTTCTGTGTCCTCTCTTCGTTTATTGACTTATTGCAATCCTATGCCATGTTCGTCATATTTTACTTTACCTTAATACCATGATTAATTATGCTGGCCTTAGCAATAAAGATCAGGGGTCCAGTTCTGTTCAGGCGAAGGGTTACAACCCTGGTCTTTGTTTGGTTTAAGGGTTGTAACCTGGCTCCCGGAGCAGTTCTGTGTCCTCTCTTCGTTTATTGTCTTCACTGTACCAATAGTATTTGAGACGGGTTTCTATTCAGGTGAAGGGCTGCAACCCCGGTCCTTATTTGGTTTAAGAGTTGTGACCTGGCTACTTGAATAGTTTTCTCGTACTCAGCTTACTGTTGTTATCTCTATTATTATCAGTTCTTTATTTATTATCTTTAATATTCTATTGTGATATGCTGGTTTTAGTTCCTAAGTGAAGCCTTGTCACCCCCAGTTTTCATGAACAGGGGTATTTTGGTAATTTTCCACTTTAAAATTATTTTGGAATTATTTATTTATATTTTGTATTATTTTGGGGTTGTTTGAGTCGGGTTCGAATTTCAACTCATTCCGACTTGTTTCGACTTATTTCGGGGACCCGGGATAGTTTTGACTCTAGCGGGCCCACACATTAATCAGCCATGACCCACAATATTACCATCAAAAGTTAGAGGGATTAGTCATGACCCCATGGATTAGGTTAGACCTAATTAGAATATTAGATTTACATTTTTAACCCCCAAACCCTAAGCCAACTTGTATTGAGCTAATAAAGCAATAGAGGGGCAAACTTGTAATTAGTAAAAAGGGGGTAATGGAGACAATATGGCCGGCCACATGTAGGTGGCGAGGAGAGAGAGAGACATCATCATTTGTTCTCATCCACTTTCTTCTTCTTCTTCTCCAAGGGTTCTTTCCATTATTTTGAGAGCTCCACCATAGTTTCCATCTCCAAAATAAGTAAATCTCTTCTCTAAAATAGTTTTCCATTGCATGTAGAATGGTTAGAAACCCATACAAATGTTTTCCATAGTTGTGTCTCCATTAGAGTCTATTTCATGTCCATTTGGACATTTGTAGAGGTGTCCAATATGTAGGATCGTGTCCTAATAGGAAAAATCCCTATTTGGACACATATAAATTGTTTGTACATTTATTTTGGTGTGTTCTAATATTATTCCAGATTTTTGCTTTGTGTTAGGAATGGTTTTTCCCATGTATCATAATGTATCCTATTGTTAATATCTATCTATATATATATATATATATATATATATATATATTTTTTTTTTTTTTTTTTATATATATATATATATATATATATATATATATATATATATATATATATAAGTATTTATATATATAGATAGATATTAACAATAGGATACATTATGATACATGGGAAAAACCATTCCTAACACAAAGCAAAAATCTGGAATAATATTAGAATATATGTATGTATTTATATATGTATGTATTTATATATAATGTGGTTTATATATATGGGGTATATAGATATGGTTGTGAATGTGTGTATGTTCTGGTGTGGGAAGGGGGCTACAGTGGTTCGGCCATGTGGTGTATTGTGTATGTGGTTGTTAGTGTAGGAAAGGTGTTTGAAGAGTGGTTCGTGAAGGAAATTAGTAGAGTGTGATAAGTGAAAGAAGTTGAGAGTTATAGAGGAGATTGTGAGATTGGCTTGTGGGTGTTAGGAGAGGAGGGGATACCCCTACTTGCTGTCCCTATACAACAGTCCCTACAGT
This sequence comes from Iris pallida, assembly GCA_029216955.1. Classification (NCBI taxonomy): domain Eukaryota; kingdom Viridiplantae; phylum Streptophyta; class Magnoliopsida; order Asparagales; family Iridaceae; genus Iris; species Iris pallida. The sequence continues at coordinate 2,495,073 of JANAVB010009999.1, forward strand.
CCAAAAATTTTCCCACATTGCAGTCCCCTTGGACACTCAAAACAGCCCTCCAGTTCACCCCTTTGGCTGTCCACATGACAGTCCCAAACCCCCTACATACAGCCCAGTTTTTCCCCCTTGCTTGCTGTCCTGAAGAGACCTATGGCTGTTCCTATAACCCCATAAAACCAGTCCCCAAAACCTGTGGTTTGCAGTCCAGATTTACCCCCTTCACTGTCAAGAACAGCCCACCAAAACCCCCACAATTTTAGTCCTAAACATCCCCTTGGACTGTCCTAAAACAGTCCTCAATTTTAGCACTTGCTGTCCTATATAACAGTCCTTCAACTCCACAAATTCAGTCCCTACAAACCCCTCATTGCTGTCCTAACTTAGCCAATGTTGGCTGTCCCCATTTACTCTATAACAGCCCACATATACACCCTCATCGATGTCCTAAAATCCCCCCTTTGGGCAGTCATTTTGACACAAATTTCAGTCCCCCAATACACCACAAATCAGTCCATGTAACCATTCAATTTCAGTCCACACACATGCCACATATCATTCCATAGTTTAGCCTATGTGTGTGTGTGTGGATGATTTATGAGATTTGTGTGTATGTGTGAGAGCCTACATAGGAGTGTAGTTAGTGCCTATAGGATAGCCTATATCTAAACTAATAGGACACCTATAGGAAAGCCTATTAGAGTGTGGTATCATGTGAGATGGTTGTGTAAGAGTGAGTGTGTTAGAGTTGAGGGTAAATTCATGATATGGTTTAGGAATAGGGTAAACCATACCCACGTATCCTAACATAGCCTAGATACCTAGGATACCCATTTTCCTTGGTAGGTAAACCTTAGATAGGTTGGTATCTAGCTGCCCTAAGGAGCCTAGGCTAGTATCTTGGGTATTAGCGGGGTTTCCTTGGGATTGGGCAAGGTATCGGGATTTACCTTCGTAGGGTAAATGCTAGTTTTGCCTAGGAATAGGGTATTGGTGTTAGAAGTCTAAGATAGAGTTAGAACTTGATTTCTGTGGTTGGTAATGATCAAATATAGTGCTCATAGACTAGTTTTGACGTCGGTTGACCTTTTTGACCAAAAGTCAACAAAGTCAACCGAGAGTCAAACTTAGCCTTTAAGCGACCAGATTTGACCGAAACCAAACCAGAGTTGACCAGTTGACTAAAAGTTAACAGTTGGTCAACATTAGACTAGTTTGACCTAGGGTTGACCTAGAGTTGACCAAAGTTGACCAGAGTTGACTTTTTGACCAAAAGTCAACTATAAGTCAACCTTGACCCCGTTTGACCTAGTTTGACTTGGATTGACTTCCAGTGACCTAGTATGACCTAGTATGAACCAGTATGACCTTGTATGACTCTGTTTGACCTAGATTGACCTAGTTTTGACTTAGACTTGCATTCATGACTTATATTAGTTTTTTTTTCAGTATAAAACCATGTTTGACTCATAGTATCTTATTTTAGGTCTATGATCACTCTGAGCGTCTTTTCACCCTATCAGCTCAGGACTACAGGCGAGTACATTCACTGATAGTTTTTATTGTCTTGATATCTACTATATCGGATTCAGTCGTAGTGTTTTACATGATTCCTGATACGACGTTTCACGGACTAGTATACGTCGGATCCTGTCATGAGATGTTATTCCTAGACTCCCTTGGTATATGAGTATGTGATATTTCTTTGTTCCTGTACTTATATAGATACTGATTTGGGAGTGGGCTGCCCCCTGCTCTTGAACCCCGTGTCATGACGTGCCATGTCCGGATCCGTGATACTATTCGGGGATGGGGGAATTATTAGGGGTTATGTGATCAAAGCCTTCCTATAACTATATTTTGCTAGCGCCACCCTCACCTCATGTAGGGTGTAGCAGACACCCCATTACCAGTTATCCAGGTTGGACGGCATGACTTTCCGTTGAGTACACCGCGGATTGCCGGGCCAAGTGGATAACCATCTCTTGCTTCCCTAGTCGATCACATATCGCTCTAATAGTTCAAATCACCTTTTATATTTATTTAGCGTAACTTATATTCTAGTTCAGCTTTACTTTCTGTACTTCTCACCATGCTATGATTTCCATTTCTCATATGCTCTATCTGTCTTTTATACTGTACCATGATTTGAGACCAAGTTCTGTTTGGAAGAAGGGTTACAACTCCGGTCCTTGTTTGGTTCAAGGGTTGTAACTCGGCTTTCAAATGGTTCCCAAGTCGCCTATATCTTTTGTCTTGTATTTTATTATTGCTGTCTCTTATAGTATTTCTCAATTCATATGGAACTGCTGTTGGTGTTTGTACTTGCTCATTTTCCTGACAGGATACGTTGACAAATTTTACAGATGATTCAGAGGCTGATTGCCCGGCCTACTATGGGGTTGAGTCTGACGGACTAGACTTAGACCGTGGCTTGTTGGTAGGGCCACTAGACTTTGCTCACCCTGAGTAGCATAGTTTAGTTAGGTTTGCCTGGCCTGCGAGCCAGCTAGTACATTTCAGTTTTGTAGTATCTATTACATATATTTTCTGAGACTTGGATGTTTGTGTTTAGCTCTAACTTGTGGATTTTGGACTCATTTCCTGTTTCATCTATCATATCTCTTTTTTATGCTATCTACCTTAGTTTGATATATGTGATTGAGACTGTATTGCTATATCACCTCCATTCGGAGTGTATATACTGTATAGGTACATTTATCTGTTTTACTCGTAGTATTTACAGATCCTATATACAGCGTTCTACCGCCAATACTGCGGCGTAGGCTGGACGTAACCACGTGCTCGTGCCCCTCTTCAGGGTGCGGGTCGTGACACGTTTTTGTGGTGGCCTATGCAGGTTAGTGTCGCAACTAGTGCGAACTCGTAATGGTGCTCGACTTAGAGTACTAATTACGAGCCTGCAATTAGGACATAGGATTAGGGTATGATAGGAGTTACTCGATCACATGTTAGGAAATTTCTGATCTTTTAATTACCATGACAAATTCTTTTTGCATTGAATTTAATTGTCCGTCTTTGATATTCCTATCATGTGCCATATTGATTCTTTATTTCAATCTATCCTCAGGATGACGATCACCCGCTCTCAGGCAGCGGGTTTTAGCGCTGTACCAGAGAGGCCCGATCCGGCAGGAGGTCTTCTACCTCCGGCTGTGGGAGTAGCAGTGGCAGTCCCAGGAGGTCTTCCACCTCCGGCAGCAGAAGCTACAGCTGAGGGAGCTGCCACCTCAGTTCCTGCACTTCCGGCGGGAGCAGCAGTAGAGACGGTTCAAGGAGGTCTTCCACCTCCAGCAGCGGGACCGCCCCTAGTCATCCCTGATATTCTTCTACCGTCGCCTCAGTTACCGGCAGACACTCAGGGTATGATGGCCCTTCTGCAGCAGATGCTGCAAACACAGAGAGCACAGGCAGAGGCACAGCTCCGTCGGGCAGAGGTGCTGCGACAGACCATAGAGAACTCATATCAGCTAGCTATGGCAGCAGTGGAGAGAGGTGCACTGGCTACAGTTCAGGGAGCACCAGCACAGCAGCAGGGCCAGGGGAGGCCCGGTACACATCTCGACTTCAGAAAGATAAACCCGCGGGAGTTCAAGGGTACCGAGGGTATCCTATACGCGGACGACTGGCTAGAGGATGTCCAGCGGAGTCTGGAGTTGGCAGAAGTCCCGAGGGGTCTGTGGGTGACCTCTGCAGCGAGCCAGTTCTTTGACATAGCGCTGACTTGGTACCGCACGGATCCGCATGCATCAGTGAGAGGTATATCTTGGAAGGACTTCAGAAAACTCTTTAAGGAGAAGTTCTATCCAGATGTAGCCTTGACAGCTTTGGAGGGGCAGTTTGCCAGTCTGGTGCAGTGGAACTCGTCGGTGGACGAGTACGCAACAGAGTTCTTCCGCTTGAGCAGGTTTGCACCCAGTTTGGTTCAGGATGAGGGGTACAAGGCCTGAAAGTTCAGGAGGGGTCTCATTCATGCAGTACGTACTCGCACATCCGGGCGACGAGACGCGACCTTTGAGCAGATCTTGATGGAGGCTCAGATTGCAGAGGAGGACTTCGGCCTGAAGCCGAAGAGGAGCAGTGACGTTCTGGGAGCCAGTTCGAGTGCAGGGCCAGCGAAGCGCTCACATTTCCAGCAGAGGCAGTTCCAGCAGCAGCAGCCTCAGTTGCAGATCCAGCAGGCACCGGCGCGTGCCCAGCAGCATCAGGGTCAGGGCCAGAGGTCGGCTACACAGTGTAACTTCTGCAGGAAGCCAGGACACACTAGAGAGGTCTGCAGGAAGAGATTGGGCGTCTGCTTATACTGTGGGGCGCCCGATCACCAGCTGAAGGACTGCCGTATTTGAGGAGTCCGAGGAGTCCAGGACAGAGCACAGCCGGCGAGAGGACCAGCAGTACAGTAGAGAGGTCCTCCACTTCAGACGCAGCAGCAGCGTTTTCAGCAGCACTAGAGGGGAGCCCCTGCGGGCAGAGTGTTTACCCTGACAGCAGAGGAGGAGGCAGAGCCAGTAGGCGATGTAGTGGCAGGTCATGTTCTTCTCAATTCATTTCCTGCATTTACCTTATTTGATTCCGGTGCCTCTCATAGCTTTGTGTCTGTCTCCTTTGCTCTGAGACACAATATTATTGCTGAACCCTTGGATAGGACTTGCAAGATATTGACCGGGGGAGGCATCATCCTGGTCAACAATATCTGTAAGGGGCGGAGAGTTACTGTAGGAGGCCGAGTTTTGGATGCGTGCTTGCTCGTAATGCCCCTTCCGAGGTACGATGTGGTACTCGGAATGGATTGGTTGAGCATGCACTATGCTACTATAGATTGTAGAGGAGGTAGGATTTTGTTTAGGCCGTCGGAAGAGCTAGAGGTTGTGTTTTCCAGAGGAGCAGCTGAGCCGGTCGATGGATTCTGCGGAGCTTTACTGGAGGGGCAGGCATTGCCGCGTCCATTGATAGCTGACTTTATGGATATTTTTCCTGAGGAGTTGCCTGGGATGCCGCCGGATCGAGACATTGAGTTCTCTATAGACTTAGTGCCAGGTGCTGAGCCTATCTCACAGCACGTCTATAGAGTCAACAATAGCGAGTTGGCGGAGCTAAAGAAGCAGGTCGACGAGCTGCAGGACAAGGGATTCATTAGATCCAGTTCATCGCCTTAGGGAGCGCCAGTCCTGTTTGTACCGAAGAAGGATGGTACGATGCGTATGTGTATCGATTACAGGGCGCTCAACAACCTTACTATCAAGAATAAGTACCCATTACCGAGGATCGACGACTTGTTCGATCAGTTGAGCGGTGCCAAGGTGTTTTCGAAGATAGATCTGAGATCCGGCTATCATCAGCTGAAGGTGAAGCAGGAAGACATTCCGGAGACAGCTTTTCGGACTCGGTACGGCCAGTACGAGTTTACAGTGATGCCATTTGGGTTGACCAACGCCCCAGCTGTGTTCATGAACTTGATGAACAAGGTATTCCATCAGTACCTTGATAAGTTCGTGGTGGTCTTCATAGACGACATCCTAGTCTACTCGAAGACGCCGGAGGAGCACGAGGAGCATCTGAGGATTGTGCTCGAGACTTTGAGAAAGGAGCAGTTGTATGGAAAGTTGTCGAAGTATGAGTTCTTCCTGGACCAGGTCGAGTTCCTGGGTCATGTTGTGACCGAGTACGGGATCTCAGTAGACCAGAGGAAGATTACTGCAGTAGAGTCTTGGTCTACGCCCAGTACAGTTGTCGAGATTCGGAGCTTTCTAGGATTGGCGGGCTACTATCGGAAGTTCGTCCAGGATTTCTCGCCGATTGCGGAGCCGATGACTAGACTCACCAGGAAGGACGTGGAGTTCGTCTGGACTGAGGAGTGTCAGGCCGCCTTCGATGAGCTGAAGAAGAGGTTGACATCAGCTCCGATCTTGATATTGCCATCTGGGACCGGTGGTTTCTCGATTTACAGCGACGCTTCTGGCCGGGGTCTGGGTTGTGTACTTCAGCAGCACGGAAAGGTGATTGCTTATGCATCTAGACAGTTACGTCCTCATGAGAAGAACTACCCGACTCACGATCTGGAGTTGGCCGCTGTCATCTTTGCCCTGAAATTGTGGAAACACTATCTGTACGGAGGGCGGATTGAGATCTTTACTGACCACAAGAGCTTGAAGTACGTATTCACTCAAAAGGAGCTGAACATGAGGCAGAGACATTGGCTTGAGCTGATGAAGGATTTCGATATCGCCTTGCAGTACCATCCAGGGAAGGCCAACGTAGTTGCAGATGCCTTGAGCAGGTATCCAGTGGCTATGTATCTGACATCAGACCATCATCTTTTGGCCGACCTGGACAGTTTGGGAATCGAGGTGATTATTCTGGGCATGGAGGTGCAGATGTGGGATTTACAGATTCAGTCTGAGTTGATGGACAGAGTCAGATCAGCGCAGTATGATGATGTTGCCCTGAGGTGCATCAGGGAGCAGGTGCAGGCAGGGCTGCTTGATGATTTCTCTATTGCCGAAGATGGGTCGCTGCGGTACGGTGCTAGACTGTACGTCCCGAGTGGAGAGCTTCGGGAGGAGGTTCTTCTGGAGGCTCATCGTTCTCAGTACTCTATGCATCCTGGTGCCAACAAAATGTACAGAGATCTGAGAGAGCACGTCTGGTGGTACGATATGAAGCGCGAGGTGGCTCAGTTTGTATCTCGCTGCTTGGATTGTCAGCAGGTGAAGGCCGAGAGACAGAGGCCTGGTGGGTTGCTACAGCCACTATCCATTCCTGAGTGGAAGTGGGAGCACATCACCATGGACTTTGTGTCCGGACTTCCACAGTCTCCAGTAGGGAAAGACGCGATTTGGGTCATAGTTGATAGATTGACCAAATCGGCCCACTTTTTGCCTTTCAAGGTGGGATTGTCTACGGAGAGGTTGTGTCACTACCACATTTCTAGTTTGAGGGTATTTTTGATATTTTTGGGGTAATTTAAATTTATTAGAATTTATGGGAATTTTTAGAAATTATTTTGGAATTGTTTGAATAAGGGTTGACTAGGTTGACTTTGACTAGCTTTGACTTTGTGACCTAACCCTAGTTAAGTTGGACTTGACTAGATATGAGATCCTAGGTTAAGTTTAGTTAACCATACTCTAGTCAGGGAAACCAATTAGGAATATTGGGTTTGAATGGAAGGATTTTGACCACAAGTCATGACTTGTGATTTTTAAGTCATTGATTCATGGCTAAGCCCAAAGCCCATTAGTCAAGTGCCCAAACCCTAACCCTAACAATTTTGTCCAGCCAACTTAACCCACCTAGGGATTCCCCCACTATATAATCTCTCCTAAAATCTAGGGCTAGCCTCTTCTTTAGAAATTTATTTCAAGAGAAGAAAGAGGTGAGTCTCCATATTTAAAAACCCATAGAAAATCTATTTTTGATCCTTTTTCTCCCAAACAAGTTGCATTGGATCCTAATATTATTGTTCTTGCTGCTATTTGAGTTTTATTTCAGTTTGAGGTTGTTTTGTTTGGATTGGGACATCAAGAGAAGAGCTATTGATTGGGGATTTTTCTTGAAAGTTCAACAATAGGTAACTTTCTCATTTCTCCATGAAATTTTATTTTGTCTTCATGATTAGGGAGCCCTAGACCTAACCTAACAGTAGGAATAGGAAACCCTAAGTTTTCGTGTCCTTTTGTGTCCAAACTGGACACGTATCAGTGCACTGTCCTAGGTGTTTGATGGAATGCCACAGTAAATCTTTTTGTATTATTTTCGAAATGTTTTTGAATAAAAATTTACTATTCAGTGTCGCTTACACGATTCTTGTGCACTGGGATGGATTCGTGCACGTGTCGTATCATTTTGGACACGGGGACATGCTCGCGCGCGCTCGGGACCGCATGCCCTGCTGTTCGGGGGTTGTGTCGGACACGACACGGCGAGTCTTAACACGAGATTTTGGGGAAGTCTCGGGGCACCCACTGAAACTCAACGTGTCAAATTTTGTGGGCCCACGTGGCGTATCGAGGAAGAAATCCTCGACGCACGAGAATTTGCCTGTGCAGTGCGCACGTGTATTCGAGCACTGATACGCACGTATAAGTCGGACACGCGGACACTAGGACACAGTACAGGTAGACCTAGTCCTAGCCCTAGTATAGGTGTACACGTGTGCACGAGCACGTGGCCTAATTCGTGCTGTGTCGTGTGCACGACACGCGTGCACACGTGCACGACACAGTGCACTGAAACAGTGCCTGTGTGCACTGTTTCGTGTCCTGGTTCATTGGGACATGTTTGTGTCCTTTTGTTTGGACACAAACACCACATATAGCATGTATGCATTGTATAATTAAATTACCAACTCTTTATTTTGGTTTTTAATGATTTTTCATTAGTTAATTATTAATTTCCCAATCTATGATACAAAATACCTTTTTCAGATATCCAGTTTTTAAAATCCAAACTTGACACCTATTTAACCTATATTTTTACTGTTTAAACATTGGTTTTAGTACCAGTTATTGTTCCCCTATGGGTTTACTAGCTGAGTATCGATTTTTGTGTGATTTGGTGGTGTGTGGGAGTCAAAATGAGGAGTTGAGAAAACTGGAAACTGTTATGCAGTTTCTGAAATTAATTTGGGTTTTCAGTTTTGATTGCTTTGATCCCCTTTCTCTTTGCTGATTTGCTGTGCATTGTTCTCTTGTTTTTCCTGTTTACTCTAACACAGACTTTCATCCACATATACAGCCCTCTTGTATTGTTCACACACACCATTGCACTCATGTTTTCACCCACACACTAAAACACTCTATCACTCACATGCACCCATGTATCACACATACATGTTCTCACATTACACACACACTTAGACACACACTCTCTCTCTCTCTCTATATATATATATATATATATATATATATATATATATTCCCTAGTCTTCATATAGGTAAGTTTATGTATATAGTAGGTATACATATATAATATATGTAATGTTTACCTATATGTATATATGTTGAGCTATATATATATATATATATATATATATATATATATATATATATATATATATATATATATATATATATATATATATATATGTATATATATATAATCTGTTGTTTCTTAATAATTGCACTATAACCTATGTAATGTATATATAGGGTAATGTATATCTATTTGTATATATGTATTATAACCTATAGTAAGGTATGTAATATAGATATCTATGTGAATGTGCCTATACCTATGTATAGGTATATAGGTAACTTAATGCTAGTGTATGTCTATGAATGTGTTAGATAATATATCATATGTGTAGTATTTTTTGGGTGAGATAATGACATATAGCCTTGTGTTAGGGGTGGCTTATAGGCATGATACAGCCTATGGCATATATGTGAATCTGTTTGCCTAGAAAGTCTAGAAAGGTCTTGTATAGCTTATTTAGACCTAGAATAGACTAGTGTAGACTAGTTTGACCTAATTTAGACTTGGTTGACCTAGTTTGACCATAGTTGACTTAGGTTTGACTTCTTGGTTGACCAAGGTTGACCAAGAGTTGACTTTGGCCTAGATTGACCTAGAATCATGTAGAACGCATAGTAGAACTTCATTTTACCATTTTGGACTTGTTGTGACTTGTGCTGTTCTGATTAGGAGCCAGACACTACTCCTCGGACAGTACTTTCATATCGGACACTCAGATATCAGGCGAGTACATTCTCTGATCATTTTATATCCTGCTTAGAATTATTTCCTACATTAAATTACTTTACTTGTGCTGTCACGACATTATCACGGATTAGTACTATACGGATCTCTTCATGCGATGTTATCCCCCTCGGGAGCATCGGGTACATTGTGTCATGTGTGTTTCACTTTCATCATGTACTCCTGTGCTTTCACCATACATGTACACTCTTGTGAACCATGTACTCTCATGTTCACAGAGCCTTCATGTATACTATCATATGCACCCTTTCAAGGGTCCCATGTGATATCATGTACAATAACATAACCTGCTTAGATCCTTGTGTATTAATTGGGGAACGGAAGAGTGCTAGTAGTCATGTGAACAATTCTATAGTAGTGTAGATCATGTACAACTCTTTAGTATAGATCATGTACAAATCTGTTCCGTTCACATGTGCTATCCTGTACTCTGACTCACTAGCCACTGTTAGTTCCTTACTTATAGTAGATATTTCTATTACAGTTCTTTCTCTCTGTTTACATATTGTATTCTTCAGCACCTGTATCTTACTTTACTGCATGATTATATTTTCTAACCTGCTATGAACTGTTAAGAAGTACTGTACTCGCTCCTGTACTGACTGGACCTGTTAAAAATATTACAGAGGACGAGGAGGAGGCCTGCCTGGATACTTACTACGGGGCAGCCTTAGATGACACTTGCGAGCTGGACCCTCAGGAGGACCCAGCTCTAGTTGAGGATATCACCCCGATTGCCTAGACTAGATTAGTTAGGCTTATCTTCTTTTATGTAGTCTTGAGGCATGTTTTAGCTAGACTTTATTCTGAGTTCTGAGATGTATATATTCTTTCATTCTATATCTGAGACCATGTACTTCTGGATATTGCTGGGATTATCTTAGACTACTTTTCATCTATTTGTTTCCTTGAGTTCTATTTCATATCGTGCTATCTCTTCCTTAGTTGTGATTGAGTTTATTACTGCTATATCACCCCCATTCGGGGAGTATAAACTGTTTAGATATATATTGCTAGATGTATGTTAACCTAGGACAGCATTCTACCACCGACACTGCGGCGTAGGCTGGACGTACCCACGTCTCGTGCCCTTACTCTAGGGTGCGTGTCGAGACAGGTTGGCAGAGCTGTATGTTCGTCATATCGTGCGATTGCATGGAGTTCCTGTGAGCATAGTTTCAGATCGAGATAGCCGTTTCACTTCCCACTTCTAGAGGAGTTTGCAGGCTAGCTTGGGCACCTCGCTCAAGTTCAGTACTGCTTATCACCCCCAGACAGACGGGCAGTCGGAGAGGACTATCCAGACCTTGGAGGATATGCTTCGCACGTGTGTGCTAGATCTCGGGGGTTCTTGGGAGGATCATCTTCACCTGGTAGAGTTTGCTTACAACAACAGCTACCAGGCCAGTATAGAGATATCGCCATTCGAGGCTCTATACGGGCGGAGATGCCGTACTCCCTTATCATGGGACGATGTTGGCGAGAGGGTGCTGCTTGGACCAGAGATGGTGGTGGATGCAGCTGAGAAGGTTCGGATGATTAGAGACAGACTTCGGGTGGCTCAGGATAGGCAGCGGCATTGGGCCGATACCCACCGGAGACCGTTAGAGTTCGAGGTTAGTTTCAGTTCCTGTTTGTGATGTTTGTGATTTGTCTGTCCTGTGTGCTGAGTTTGTTTTATGTCTAGGCTGGTGCTTTGGTATTCCTGAAGATTTCTCCGACACGGGGCATGATTCGCTTTGGCGGGGGCGGGAAGCTTAGTCCGCGCTACATCAGACCTTTCACCATCCTTGAAAGGGTCAGTGCAGTGGCTTACCGGCTGGACTTGCCGCCTACGCTAGAGGGAGTACACAACATGTTCCATGTGTCGCAGCTGAGACGGTACGTGGCGGACCCCAGCCATGTATTGGATCATTCAGCGATCGAGGTGGGGCCTACTCTACACTATCCAGAGCAGCCAGTGGAGATTCTGGATCGTAGGGAGAAGGTGCTCCGGAACCAGGTTATACCCTTGCTTCGTGTTGCAGGAAGGCATCACTCTCCAGGTGAGTCTACCTGGGAGAGAGAGGACGACATGCGGGAGCGTTTCCCTTATCTCTTCGAGCCCTGAGGTATAATTTTGTTTCTGCATGTGATTCAGTGTATGTTTGTTTTAATTTTGAGGACAAATTTTTTTAAGGTGGATAGATTTGTCACCCCTAGTTTTCATGAACAGGAGTATTTTGGTAATTTTCCACTTTAAAATTATTTTGGAATTATTTATTTATTTATTGTATTAATTTAGGGTTGTTTGAGTCGGGTTCGAATTTCAACTCATTCCGACTTGTTTCGACTTGTTTCAGGGACCCGGGGTAGTTTTGACTCTAGCGGGCCCACAGATTAATTAGCCATGACCCACAATATTACCATCAAAAGTTAGAGGGATTAGGTTAGACCTAATTAGAACATTAGATTTACATTTTTAACCCCCAAACCCTAAGCCAACTTGTATCGAGCTAGTAAAGCAATAGAGGGGCAAACTTGTAATTAGTAAAATGGGGGTAATGGAGCCAATATGGCCGGCCACATGTAGGTAGAGAGGAGAGAGAGAGAGACATCATCATTTGTTCTCATCCATTTTCTTCTTCTTCTTCTCCAAGGGTTCTTTCCATTTTTTTGAGAGCTCCACCATAGTTTTCATCTCCAAAATAGGTAAATCTCTTCTCTAAAATAGTTTTCCATTGCATGTAGAATGGTTAGGAACCCATAGAAATGTTTCCCATGGTTGTGTCTCCATTAGAGTCTATTTCGTGTCCATTTGGACATTTGTAGAGGTGTCCAATATGTAGGATCGTGTCCTAATAGAAAAAACCCCTATTTGGACACATATAAATTGTTTGTACATTTATTTTGGTGTGTTCTAATATTATTCCAGATTTTTGCTTTGTGTTAGGAATGGTTTTTCCCATGTATCATAATGTATCCTATTGTTAATATCTATTGTTAATATCTATATATATATATATATATATATATATATATATATATATATATATATATATATATATATATATATATATATAATGTGGTTTATATATATGGGGTATATAGATATGGTTGTGAATGTGTGTATGTTCTGGTGTGGGAAGGGGGCTACAGTGGTACGGCCATGTGGTGTATTGTGTGTGTGGTTGTTAGTGTAGGAAAGGTGTTTGAAGAGTGGTTAGTGAAGGAAATTGGTAGAGTGTGATAAGTGAAAGAAGTTGAGATTTATAGAGGAGATTGTGAGATTGGCTTGTGGGTGTTAGGAGAGGGGAGGATACCCCTACTTGCTGTCCCTATACAGCAGTCCCTACAGTCCAGAAATTTCCCCACATTGCAGTCCCCTTGGACACTCAAAACAGCCCTCCAGTTCACCCCTTTGGCTGTCCACATGACAGTCCCAAACCCCCTTCATACAGCCCAGTTTTTTCCCCTTGCTTGCTGTCCTGAAGACACCCTATGGCTGTCCCTATAACCCCATAAACCCAGTCCCCAAAACCTGTGGTTTGCAGTCCAGATTTACCCCCTTCACTGTCAAGAACAGCCCACCAACACCCCCACAATTTCAGTCCTAAACATCCCCTTGGACTGTCCTAAAATAGTCCTCAATTTCGGTACTTGCTGTGCTATATAACAGTCCTTCAACTCCACAAATTCAGTCCCTACAAACCCCTCATTGCTGTCCTAATTTAGCCAATGTTGGCTGTCCCCATTTACTCTATAACAGCCCACATATACACCCTCATTGATGTCCTAAAATCCCCCCTTTGGGCTGTCATTTTGACACAAATTTTAGTCCCCCAATACACCACAAATCAGTCCATGTAACCATTCAATTTCAGTCCACACACATGTGTATGTGTGAGAGCCTACATAGGAGTGTAGTTAGTGCCTATAGGATAGCCTATATCTAAACTAATAGGACACCTATAGGAAAGCCTATTAGAGTGTGGTATCATGTGAGATGGTTGTGTAAGAGTGAGTGTGTTAGAGTTGAGGGTAAATTCATGATATAGTTTAGGAATTGGGTAAACCATACCCACGTATCCTAACATAGCCTAGATACCTAGGATACCCATTTTCTTTGGTAGTAAACCTTAGATAGGTTGGTATCTAGCTGCCCTAAGGCGCCTAGGCTAGTATCTTGGGTATTAGCGGGGTTTCCTTGGGATTGGACAAGGTATCGGAATTTACCTTGGTAGGGTAAATGCTAGTTTTGCCTAGGAATAGGGTATTGGTGTTAGAAGTCTAAGATAGAGTTAGAACTTGATTCCCGTGGTTGGTAATGATCAAATATGGTGCTTATAGACTAGTTTTGACGTCGGTTGACCTTTTTGACCAAAAGTCAACAAAGTCAACCGAGAGTCAAACTTAGCCTTTAAGCGACCAGATTTGACCGAAACCAAACCAGAGTTGACCAGTTGACTGAAAGTCAACAGTTGGTCAACATTAGACTAGTTTGACCTAGGGTTGACCTAGAGTTGACCAGAGTTGACTTTTTGACCAAAAGTCAACTGTAAGTCAACTTTGACCCCGTTTGACCTAGTTTGACTTGGATTGACTTCCAGTGACCTAGTATGACCTAGTATGAACCAGTATGACCTAGTATGACTCAGTTTGACCTAGATTGACCTAGTTTTGACTTAGACTTGCATTCATGACTTATATTAGTTTCCTTTTCAGTATAAAACCATGTTTGACTCATAGTATCTTATTTTAGGTCTGTGATCACTCTAAGCGTCTGTTCACCCTATCAGCTCAGGACCACAGGCGAGTACATTCACTGATAGTTTTTATTGTTTTGATATCTACTATATCCGATTCAGTCGTAGTATTTTATATGATTCCTGATACGACATTTTACGGACTAGTATACGTCGGATTTTGTCATGAGATGTTATTCCTAGACTCCCTTGGTATATGAGTATGTGATATTTTTGTGTTCCTGTACTTATATAGACACTGATTTGGGAGTGGTCTGGCCCCCTGCTCTTGAACCCCATGTCATGACGTGCCATGTCTGGATCCGTGATACTATTCGGGGATGGAAGAATTATTAGGGGTTATGTGATCAAAGCCTTCATGTAACTATATTTTGCTAGTGCCACCCTCACCTAACGTAGGGTGTAGCAGACACCCCATTACCAGTTATCCAGGTTGGCCGGCATGACTCTCCGTTGAGTACACCGCGGATTGTCGGGCCAAGTGGATAACCATCTCTTGCTTCCCTAGCCGATCACATATCGCTCTAATAGTTCAAATCACCTTTTACATTTATTTAGCGTAACTTATATTCCAGTTCAGCTTTAGTTTCTGTACTTCTCACCATGCTATGATTTCTATTTCTTACATGCTGTATCTGTCTTTTATACTGTACCATGATTTGAGACCAAGTTCTGTTTGGAAGAATGGTTACAACTCCGGTCCTTGTTTGGTTCAAGGTTTGTAACTCGGCTTTCAATTAGTTCCCAAGTCGCCTATATCTTTTGTCTTGTATTTCATTATTGCTGTCTCTTATAGTATTTCTCAATTTATATGGAACTGCTGTTGGTGTTTGTACTTGCTCATTTTCCTGACAGGATACGTTGACAAATTTTACAGATGATTCAGAGGCTGATTGCCCGACCTACTATGGGGTTGAGTCTGACGGACTAGACTTAGACCGTGGCTTGTTGGTAGAGCCAATAGACTTTGCTCACCCTGAGTAGCATAGTTTAGTTAGGTTTGCCTGGCCTGCGAGCCAGCTAGTACTTTTCAGTTTTGTAGTATCTATTACATATATTTTCTGAGACTTGGATGTTTTTGTTCAGCTCTGACTTGTGGATTTTGGACTCATTTCCTGTTTTATCTATCATATCTCTTTTCCATGCTATCTACCTTAGTTTGATATATGTGATTGAGACTGTATTGCTATGTCACCTCCATTCGGAGTGTATATATTGTACAGGTACATTTATCTGTTTTAGTCGTAGTATTTACAGACCCTATATACAGCGTTCTACCGCCGATACTGCGGCGTAGGCTGGACGTAACCACGTGCTCGTGCCCCTCTTCAGGGTGCGGGTCATGACAAGCCTCCTTTGTGGCACTTGCTCTTTCTGGGGTCTGACACAGCTGGTTTTGTGTGGCCAGATATCAGAGTAGCACCAGAGGATCCACCTGTCTTCCAGCCCGATGGTGACCACCAGGCGTAACCAGGCCAACGTGTGGGTTTCTTTTGTCCTCCCACTCTATTTGTAAAATTATTCTTTTGTGGCGTTTAGCCGACGAGCACGTGTTAGCTCGTATTGTACCTTTATTTACTGTCTGTCTACGGGCTGTATAATGATTGACAAATCCTAGGGTTGATCATGTATTGACTAAAACTCTTACTAGTCCTGACATTTTGTACGACTAGCTTCATGATCATCCAATATGTAATGTATGGGACGTCTTACTATTGTATATTGATGCTCTAATATCTTGTGACTGTTACTACTTGCTTGTGATTGAGACAATAGGCTTGCTCTTGACCATAGAAGACTGATGGATTGTAGTTAAACCCTCATATATCTAGACAGCCGTGACCGTATAGTGACGTGGATTCCATTTCATTATACATAGCTGGCCATGTCTGCCCCCGCTCTCCAGTATTCTGGTTCTGGGGCGAGACATAGTGCTGGGACATAATTTTTTGATGGAAAATTGAGAAAATAAAACAATTGTAAAAACAATGTTCCAACGTAACTCTTCTAGGAAGGTTGCGCAAGTTTAATGAAGATCTAAGAAGATCTCGTTACAGCAGCATATGATTTTACGAGAATCTAAAAAGAGTTTGTAATCCATAGCAGCGAAGAAGATGACAGGCGATAGATGGATGAATATTCTGCTGGGGTGAATGATCATCGTTGCTCAAAGCTATATTCGCCCCACACGAACAGCTTCCAGGAACCAGCAAGTTTGTTGGAGAACTTTGGAACACTCATGCTCTTCTGACTCCTCGGATCGTACACGGACTTGTCACGCCCCAGAACCAGAATACTGGAGAGTGGGGGCAGACATAGCCAGCTAGGTATATGAAATGGATTTCCATCTCGCTATACGGTCACGGCTGTATAGATACATGAGGGTTTACTACAAGCCAACAGTCTTCTATGGTCATGAACAAGCCTAGTGTCTCAATCACAAGCAAGTAAGTAAATGTTACAAGATGTATGATCATTAAATATACAATAGTAAGGCGTCCCAAACATTACATATTCAGCTGATCATGAAGCTAGTCGTTACAAAATGTTAGGACTAGCAAGAGTTTAGTCATACATGATCAACCCTAGGATCTGTCAATCATGTTACAACCCGTAGGCCGACAGTAAGTAAATGCAATCGAGCTAAACAGGTGCTCGTCGGCTAAATGCCTCAAAAGAATATTTTTAAAATAGAGTGGGAGATCAAAAATAAACCCACTCGTTGCCAGGGTTCCGTCTAGTGGCCACCATCGGGTTGGAAGGTCGGTAGATCCCCTGGAGCTGCTCCGAAATCTGGCCATACAAAACCAGCTGGGTCAGATCCCAGAAAGAGCAAGTGCCACAAAGGAAGCTTCACTTAGGAACTAAAACCAGCAATCAGCACAAGAGTATAAATAAAGTAAGAACTGGAAATAAGGAAAATACATCAGGATGATATACGACGAGATAACCATAGAACTATTCAGATAACCAGGTTACAACCCGTAAACCAAACAAGGACCGGGGTTGTAACCCTTCTTCTGAACAGAACTTGGAATTCTTACCATTTATTGGTAAAATAAATACAAGCATTCTGGTCATCCAGTAATCTGGAACAGAATCAGGACAAGACTAGACTGGTTAGACTCCATCCAATCATTTCACGGCCAAACAAGAACTACGGCTTGGTACTTTAACTAACTAGGGTTATCACAGGCCTAGTTACTAACAAGATGCAGTGAGAATCTTCCACAGCCACAAGCCCTGCAGTCCATCCAGGTTACCCGGGTTAAAAGAATTAGAGTTGAATTCAGGTGGGTACATCGTCCAGGAAACGAATGTACCCTTAGGTAGCTTGAAGGGTGCAACACATGACAGTGTGCTGGAAATGTGCCCTACTCGACGGCAGGCTACAGATCCCAAGGCGTACCCAGGTAACGGGATTGCCTATAGCTGGGAGATCTCTTTATGACTAATGTTTTAATCTAGTTATTTAGCCTTAGTCTATTTCAGTAGGTACTCCTGATCGTGGTACTCAGGAGTCCCCTCCTAGTCATGATACAAGACAGGACTGGATTATTTGTACAAGCACAATCGCCCACGGTGTCCAGGATTAATTATACAGGTCATGTCATGTCAGGTAGCCGTCGCAACAGCTTATCAAGATATATCATGTCAGGTTTTTCATGTCAAGAGTTCTGGTCAAGAGTGCGCCACGACGGGCCACTATCAGGTCATGTCATATTACTTGTCAAGAGTGCACCACTACGGGTCACTATCATGTCAGGCTCAATTATCATGTCCATACATATTAAGTAAATTCGTGATTATCAAGTTTATGACAAAAGGCGTAATGATATAAAATGGACGTAAAATATCTAATAAAATATCAATACACAGGGCGGTAGAAGAGCCATGCGGCTAAGGCGTATGCGGCCAAGAATGATCTCATGCGGCTGGAAGAGAACAGCCCATGCGGCTGAATAGAGTCAGGCGCATGCGGCTAAAAGGGAGAGGCTTATGCGATCAAAGGGGTATCAGTCATATGCGGCTCAGAGATCCAGTCAGTCATGCAGCTGAGAAAGGCAAGACATATGCGGTCAGAAGGATAGGGAACTCATGCGGCTAGCGGGGGATGAGTCCATGTGGCTGGCTGACCAATCAAGTGCATGCGGCCAGGGAGGAGCAACCCATGCGGCTGCGGGGAGCAATGACTATGCGGTCAAAGAAAGCAAACCCATGCGGCTGCGGGGAACTACGGTCTATGCGGCTCGCGAGTGTTGAGTCCATGCGGCTCGGGACTGGGCGAAGTCCCATGCGACTGGACTGGGAAGCTCCATCATGCGGTTTAAGTAAGAAGGACTTTATGCGGCTAGAAGGAATACTTGCCGCATGAACTTGTCATGCGGTCAAGTCAAGACAATAGTACATGCGATTGGAACTGACTTGCCGCATGAATGTTCATGCGGTCAAGTGCTACCATGCGGCTCGGGACTGTGCTTCTTCTCCAAATTTCCGAGAAGAAGTACACCATAAGCCATGGCTTCCAAGTTGCATAACTCTATCATCCGGAGCCCAAATCCGAACTTCCATAGGTCAAAATGGGGTAGAACAAAATTCTCTACAACATGGAACCATCAAAACTCGAAAATAACAAGATTAAGTAGATCAAAACTCCAAAAATCCGAAAATGAAATAAACTTAGATCTACAAAAATCTAGCCATGGAAAGTAAAAATGCTAAGTACTAAAGTAAGTTAAAATGCTGTAAGGAAGAGAATGAAGCAATAAAATTAGAGTTCCTCCCTGAAGCAAGTTGTACTTGCCTAGACCTCTCTCTCCTCTCTCTCTGGTAGGTAAGAAGTAAATGAGGAAGAAGAAGATGAGTAATAAAGAGAGAGAAAGAAGAATGGTAATATATACTAAAGGTGGTGGTAGGTAGGGGGTTCACCCATGGTTCATGATGAACCAAAACAATCCCAACCGAACCAAGCCAACCCGGCCAAGAATAAACCGAGCCAAGCCATGAAGAAATCAAGAAATCATGCAATACAGAATAAAATACGTACACGTATTCCAAAAATACGTAATACGGACAACAGGCATTACAACTCTACCCACCTTAAAAGAATTCCGTCCTCAGAATTTAATTAAGAGGCTAGAGAGACGAGGACATGCTATACTAATCACAAGCAAGCTATAACTAGGCAGGCAATCACTCATTCAAGCAAGGAATCGAAGGCATGAGGCATAAGGAAGACATTATACCTCACGAGTCAAACAAGTCGGGATACCGCGATCGGA
Organism: Iris pallida; assembly: GCA_029216955.1. Classification (NCBI taxonomy): domain Eukaryota; kingdom Viridiplantae; phylum Streptophyta; class Magnoliopsida; order Asparagales; family Iridaceae; genus Iris; species Iris pallida. The sequence continues at coordinate 2,514,829 of JANAVB010009999.1, forward strand.
TGTCATCCTCACGCTCCCACGTTGATTCATCCAAAGAGTGATGACCCCAAGCAACTCGGACTAACTTGATAGTCTTATTCTTGAGGATCTTCTCTCACCGGTCCAATATAGACACGGGCCGCTCCTCATACGAAAGGTTGGTACCAACAACCAATTCTGAATGATCTAGGATATGGCTCGGGTCCGGAATATACTGTCGTAATTGGGATACATGGAATACGTCATGCACCTCGCTTAGCGACAGCGGAAGAGCGAGACGATAGGACACATCTCCTACTCGCTCCAAAATGTCGAATGGCCCTATATACCTAGGACTAAGCTTTTCCCGTATGCCGAAACGAATGACGCCACGGTTAGGCGAAATCCTTAGGAATACATGGTCACCGACAGAAAACTCGAGAGGGCACCGATGAGAATCGGCCCAATAGTGCTGGCGATCTTGGGCAACTCGAAGATGATCCCTGACTCGTCTGACTACTTCAACTGTCTGAGCGATCATTTCTGGACCGAGCATCTGCCTCTCTCCCACATCATCCCAGGCTAACGGAGATCTGCACTTTCTACCATACAGTGCCTCGAACGGTGCCATCTGGATACTAGCCTGGAAACTGTTGTTGTACGAGAATTCCACCAGGTGCAAGTGATCTTCCCACGAACCACCGAAGTCAAGGGTACAAGATCTCAACATATCTTCAAGAGTCTGGATCGTGCGCTCCGACTGGCCATCTGTCTGCGGATGATAGGCTGAACTGAACTGGAGATGAGTCCCCAAACTCTCTTGCAAGCTACGCCAAAAGTGCGACGTGAATCTTGAATCTCTGTCCGAGGTGATACTGACTGGCACTCCGTGCAACCTGACGATCTGCCTGAGATACATCTCCGCTAGCTGAGCCGTCGACTGACCAACTCTGAACGGGAGGAAGTGAGCCACCTTCGTGAGCCGATCAACTATAACCCAGATAGCATCTCTACCATCTGGGGATCTAGGTAATCCAGTCACGAAATCCATGGTTACATGCTTCCACTTCCATTCTGGAATCGGCAAGGGCTGAAGAAGTCCAGCCGGTCTCTGATGTTCGGCCTTAACTTGTTGGCAAACCAAACACCGAGAGACAAATCGAGCTATCTCCCGCTTCATGCCATTCCACCAAAAGTGCTGACGGATATCACGGTACATCTTCGTACTACCAGGATGGATGGAATACTGTGAACTGTGAGCCTCTGCCATGATCTCATGTCTGATATCTCCGCTGGGTACACAAAGACGCTTACAATGTCGAAGTGTATCATCCTCATGAATGCACAACTCTGGTCTTCGTCCTGCCTCACACTCTGTCCTGAGTCGCTGAAGCTTGGAATCTGTTGACTGCGCCATCCGGATCCTCTCGACTATGCTGGACTGAACTTGCATACTGGCCATCAATGCCACACTGGAAGGGAGAACAACTTCTATACCCATCTTCTGAAGATCTGCTAACAGCTCTGGTTGTGCTGTTGGGAAATAAACTCTGGCTCTCCTACTCAATGCATCTGCTTCAACGTTGGCCTTCCCTGGATGATATTACAGGTTGACATCATAATCTACAAGAAGCTCCAGCCACCTTCTCTGACGCATGTTAAGATCTTTCTGGGTGAAAACATACTTCATGCTCTTGTGGTCGGTGCAAATCTCTACCCTATCTCCGTACAAGTAGTGCCTCCACAACTTAAGTGCAAACACTACAGCTGCCAGCTCCAAGTCATGGGTTGGATAATTCCTCTCATGATCACAAAGTTGTCGTGAAGCATAAGCTATTACCTTCCCATGCTGCATCAGAACACATCCTAAACCTCTGCCCGAAGTATCACAATACACTAAGAATCCTCCTGTTCCATCTGGAAGCGTAAGAATAGGAGCCGTTATCAGGCCTCGCTTTAACTGCTCAAAAGAACTCTGACACTCTGCTGTCCAAGCAAACTTCACATCCTTGCGGGTCAACTGGTTCAATGGTGCTGAAATTCGGGCAAAGTCTGAAACAAACCGCCGGTAATAGCCGGCTAATCCAAGAAAACTGCAAACTTCTGCAACGGTGCTAGGCACTGGCCATGACTTAATAGCCACAATCTTCTGGGGATCCACTTCTACTCCTCCTCTGGTGATGATGTGACCCAAGTACGAAATGCGATCTAGCCAGAACTCGTATTTACTAAACTTTGCATACAACTGGTGCTCTCTGAGAATCTGAAGAACCACACGGAGATGCTGCTCATGCTCCGCTTCACTCCTGCTATAGACCAAGATGTCATCCAAGAACACGATCATAAACTGATCCAAGTAAGGCATAAAGATGCGATTCATGAGGTCCATGAATACTGCCGGCGCATTGGTTGCTCCAAAGGGCATCACTAGGAACTCCCAATGCCCATACCTTGATCTGAAAGCTGTCTTCGGAATGTCCTGCTTTCTGACTCTGATCTGGTGATATCCTGAGCGCAAGTCGATCTTCGAGAATACTGCTGCCTCTTTAAGCTGATCAAACAAGTCATCTATCCTCGGAAGAGGATATCTGTTCTTGATTGTCACTGAGTTCAAGGTACGATAATCAACACATAACCTGGACGTACCATCCTTCTTTTTCACAAGAAGCATCGGGGCTCCCCAAGGCGATCCACTAGCACGAATGAATCTCTTGGTTCGAAGTTCTTCAATCATCTTGTACAAGATCTCCAATTCTGACGGTGCCATCCTGTAGACTCTCTCTGACACTGGGGCTGTTTCGGGAATCAAGTCTATGGTGAACTCGATCTCTCGCTCCGGAGGCATACCTGGAAGCTCTTCTGGAAAAACATCTGGAAACTCTTCAACTATCCTGGGCAACTGCACTGCTGCTACCGCCATCCGCAATACTGGAGGAGAAGGCTCAACTGCGCCTCTGAAAAATGAAAACTCTGGCTCTCCTGGAATGCTAAAAACAACCCTACCAATATGGCAGTCTATTCTAGCATACTGGTTCCTCAACCAATCCATCCCTAAGACCACATCATAATCGGCCATCGGGAACTCTATCAATCTAGCGGGGAATTCCCTACCGCTAACTACGATCCGACACAAGGAAAACACTCTATCGACTCCCACAAGTCCGTTACCAGTAAGTATATTGAGCCTTACTGATAATGACTCGGGCTCCAATCCTATCCGTGTTACGAATCATGCAGACATAAAAGAATACGATGCACCAGAATCAAATAAAGTTGAAGCTGGAAAGGAGTTGACGAGAATAGTACCTGCCACTACCTCTCCTGGTGCCAATCCTTCCTCTATGGTCATCACCATAGCATGACCATGCCCTCGGGGTGCTGGTCCCCTCTGCTGAAATCTTCGCTGCCTATTCTGGCTCTGGGCCTGGGCTTAAACATGCTGCAGGGGGTTCTGCTGCTGGAATACTTGAGACTGAGGCGGCAAGGGCCTCGGCAATAGATACTGCTGTTGCTGCTGGACCGGAGCTGGTCCTCTCACCGAAGAGCTGGAAAGGTTGGACGATGATGAACCACCCCTATTCGGGCAAGATCCAACCCTATGGTCTGCTGCTCCACAAGCCAGACACAATCTCTGTGCCCTGCGGCACTCTGCCACTACATGGCCTGGCTTCCCACAATGAGAACATCCCACTGTGGAAGACTGCTTCTGCTTCTGCTGCTGCTGAGGGTACGTCGGGGCTGAATGCTGAACCGACGTTACTGAGGCCGCCCGCCTCGGAGCTCCAATAGTCAAAGCCCTGGCCGCCGGGGCTGGTGCTGAAGACTGATTCATCTGGCCATGAGATCTCTTCCGACCTCCGGCCCTATCCACAATCCTCTGGGAGGTGTACTCATGCCTCCTAGCTGCTCTCAAGACTGCATCAAAAGTCTGATGCTCAAACTGCTCAACTGCCAACAAAATCTCCAAGTGAAGCCCCTGCTGAAATCGTTGGGCTCTATCATACTCGGTTGCCACCAAGGTGGGAGCAAACCGACAGAGTCTTAAAAACTCGGCCGCATATCCGTCGACCGTTCTGCCTTCTTGCTTCAAGTTGGTGAACCGGGTCTGTAGATCATACCGAGCTACAGCATCAAAATAATTGGTCTGTTATCTCTCTCTGAATACCGCCCAAGCGATGGGTGCTACTAATCCAACGGCCTGAGCTGCCCACCAGCTGCGGGCAAGATTTAGCAACTGCAGGCGCACCACGGCTACCTTCTCGTTCTCTGGAGTCCTGGCTGCTTCTAGAATCACCTCTGTGTCCTGAAGCCAAGCATCTGCAGCGATAGCATCTTCACTACCGTCGAAGAAGGGAGGGTTCAAGCGCTTGAAGCTGTTGGCCACACTGTTACCCTGATAACCTCCTCTGGTCAGAGCATCCGTCACTGCCTGGTGCAAGGCATCTCCACGACGATCTTGGGAAACTATCAAGGTCCTGACGAGACCTACCAAAGTGCCATTATCAGGCTCGGCAGGCTGAACTGGCTGGACTGGTGGCTCTCCATCAGAAGTCACGACTCTGGAGGATACTCCGGAATGCTGGGCTTGATCTCCTGGTTGTTGCTGATCCGCGGGAAGTGCTCCGTCTTGCTGACCGACAGGTCCAGGAACGATGCCGCTGAAGAAGACGACATGGGGAACAATAAGGATCAATGAGACAAGCATGCGATCAAGACAAGAATCCAGGAATTCAGAGGATATGAGCAGAGTCCAAGGGCGAATATTGATTGAGACATCTATTCGGTAAACCCTCACATATCTTGATTTACAAGACCTGCATGGGCCACCACTTAAACCATGTCACGCCCCAGAACCAGAATACTGGAGAGCGGGAGCAGACATAGCCAGCTACGTATATGAAATGGATTTCCATCTCGCTATACGGTCACGGCTGTCTAGATACATGAGGGTTTCCTACAAGACAACAGTCTCCTATGGTCATGAACAAGCCTAGTGTCTCAATCACAAGCAAGTAAGTAAATGTTACAAGATGTATGATCATTAAATATACAATAGTAAGGCGTCCCAAACATTACATATTCAGCTGATCATGAAGCTAGTCGTTACAAAATGTTAGGACTAGCAAGAGTTTAGTCATACATGATCAACCCTAGGATCTGTCAATCATGTTACAGCCCGTAGGCCGACAGTAAGTAAATGCAATCGAGCTAAACAGGTGCTCGTCGGCTAAACGCCTCAAAAGAATATTTTTACAATAGAGTGGAAGATCAAAAATAAACCTACTCGTTGCCAGGGTTCTGTCTAGTGGCCACCATCTGGCTGGAAGGTCGGTAGATCCTCTGGAGTTGCTCCGAAATCTGGCCATACAAAACCAGCTGGGTCAGATCCCAGAAAGAGCAAGTGCCACAAAGGAAGCTTCACTTAGGAACTAAAACCAGCAATCAGCACAAGAGTATAAATAAAGTAAGAACTGGAAATAAGGAAAATACATCAGGATGATATACGACGAGATAACCATGGAACTATTCAGATAACCAGGTTACAACCCGTAAACCAAACAAAGACTGGGGTTGCAACCCTTCGTCTGAACAGAACTTGGAATTCTCACCATTTATCGGTAAAGTAAATACAAGCATTCTGGTCATGCAGTAATCTGGAACAGAATCAGGACAAGACTAGACTGGTTAGACTCCATCCAATCATTTCACGGCCAAACAAGAACTACGGCTTGGTACTTTAACTAACTAGGGTTATCACAGGCCTAGTTACTAACAAGATGCAGTGAGAATCTTCCACAGCCACAAGCCCTGCAATCCATCCGGGTTACCCGGGTTAAAAGAATTAGAGTTGAATTCAGGTGGGTACATCGTCCAGGAAACGAATGTACCCTTAGGTAGCTTGAAGGGTGCAACACATGACAGTGTGCTGGAAATGTGCCCTACTCGACGGCAGGCTACAGATCCCAAGGCGTGCCCAGGTAACGGGATTGCCTGTAGCTGGGAGATCTCTTTATGACTAATGTATTAATCTAGTTATTTAGCCTTAGTCCATTTCAGTAGGTACTCCTGACCGTGGTACTCAGGAGCCCCCTCCTAGTCATGATGCAAGATAGGACTGGATTATTTATGCAAGCACAATCGCCCACGGTATCCAGGATTAATTATACAGGTCATGTCATGTCAGGTAGCCGTCGCAACATCTTATCAAGATATATCATGTCAGGTTTTTTATGTCAAGAGTTATGGTCAAGAGTGCGCCACGACGGGCCACTATCAGGTCATATCATGTTACTTGTCAAGAGTGCACCACTACGGGTCACTATCATGTCAGGCTCAATTATCATGTCCATACATATTAAGTAAATTCGTGATTATCAAGTTCATGACAAAAGGCGTAATGATATAAAATGGACGTAAAATATCTAATAAAATATCAATACACAGGACGATAGAAGAGCCATGCGGCTAAGGCGTATGCGGCCAGGAATGGTCTCATACGGCTGGAAGAGAACAGCCCATGCGGCTGAATAGAGTCAGGCGCATGCGGCTAAAAGGGAGAGGCTTATGCGGTCAAAGGGGTATCAGTCATATGCGGCTCAGAGATCCAGTCAGTCATGCGGCCGAGAAAGGCAAGACATATGCGGTCAGGAGGATAGAGAACTCATGCGGCTAGCGGGGGATGAGTCCATGCGGCTGGCTGACCAATCAAGTGCATGCGGCCGGGAAGAAGCAACCCATGCTGCTACGGGGAGCAATGACTATGCGGTCAAAGAAAGCAAACCCATGCGGCTGCGGGGAACTGCGGTCTATGCGGCTCGCGAGTGTTGAGTCCATGCGGCTCGGGACTGGGCGAAGTCCCATGCGGCTGGACTGGGAAGCTCCATCATGCGGTTTAAGTAAGAAGGACTTCATGCGGCTAGAAGGAATACTTGTCGCATGAACTTGTCATGCGGTCAAGTCAAGACAATAGTGCATGCGGTTGGAACTGACTTGCCGCATGAATGTTCATGCGGTCAAGTGCTACCATGCGGCTCGGGACTGTGCTTCTTCTCCAAATTTTTGAGAAGAAGTACACCATAAGCCATGCCTTCCAAGTTGCATAACTCTATCATCCGGAGCCCAAATCCGAACTTCCATAGGTCAAAATGGGGTAGAACAAAATTCTCTACAACATGGAACCATCAAAACTCGAAAATAATAAGATTAAGTAGATCAAAACTCCAAAAATCCAAAAATAAAATAAACTTAGATCTACAAGAATTTAGCCATGGAAAGTGAAAATGCCAAGTACTAAAGTAAGTTAAAATATTGTAAGGAAGAGAATGAAGCAATAAAATTAGAGTTCCTCCATGAAGCAAGTTGCACTTGCCTAGACCTCTCTCTCTCCTCTCTCTCTGGTAGGTAAGAAGTAAATGAGGAAGAAGAAGATGAGTAATGAAGAGAGAGAAAGAAGAATGATAATAAATACCAACGGTGGTGGTAGGTAGGGGGTTCACCCATGGTTCATGATGAACCAAAACAATCCCAACCGAACCAAGCCAACCCGGCCAAGAATAAACCGAGCCAAGCCATGAAGAAATCAAAAAATCATGCAATACAGAATAAAATACGTACACGTATTCCAAAAATATGTAATACGGACAACAGGCATTATAGACTCCCGTGCAAAAGCAACGCTGGTGCAACACTTCTCCTCTCTCTCAAGACTTCTGTTTACTTATGTTAAGAAACACTTGTAAAATTTTGTAACTCTCTGTATATGCCTGTGAGAGAGAAGAGACATTTTATAGGCCCGAGTAGCAACTGCCCGGTTAGCACAATATTTGGGACATAATAATAACCACTCCGAACATGCAGTAACTGCTCAGATCATGCACAGGCACGGTTTGAAGTAAGTTGCGCACCTCGTGCACCCCGCGCGCCTTGTACACCACGTGCTGAACGCACACTAAGCCACTTGTGCCGCCTTCGTGCCCTGTTCCACCTGCGCACCACCTGAGCCGCGTAACCTGGCAGTGCACCTGGCCGCGTAACCTAGTAGCGCACCAGGCCGCGCAACCTGGCCTGCGCAATCTGGCCTGCGCAACCTGGCAGTGCACCTGGTCGCACAACCTAAGCGTACTATGCGCCTAGCGACGATGCTGACGTGCTAAGTGCGCCAACAAAACGCCATATTACGGCTCGTGAGCCCATGAACTCGAGTCCGAGTCGCTAAGCCCCTACGGGGCTTAGCTCCTATGGAAATAAATTTTCCAAGAGCAAAAAGCATGAATGCTTTCAATTGTTGATTTAACCTTTTTTCCATTAAAAAAATCCTACATGGCACACCCATGTGCACCTCCACATCACATGTGCATCTCTAAAATAGCATAGCTAATATATAGAGATACAACTCCTTTGGCCTAGCCGATGTGGGACTAAAATTCACAATAAAAAGGCCAAAACCCAACACATCGTGCTCCCAGGCTGTCCACGATCGAGCTTATTATTGGCAGCAATCGGCTTGTCTGATTGCTCTAGGTCATTTTCCTTGCCAAAATTTATCTACCAGTTTATTCTCTAACTTCGTCAATACAGACAGAACTCGCCACCATTCTGTCGACGCTCCTCCGGACCTCCGTACAATACTGCTAATAAAACTATTACATCAATGATGCAAGCCACCGCGAGATGCATCCGAGCATTGTGTGCAGTCCCACCACCGTCGTCCTTATGATTGATCTCTCGTACGACTTGGTTAATCCGCGTTATCACCATTGCCGTCGTTATCGCTAGTCGATTGCCACCACTACTAAGTTGCTAATGTGCGAACGAAGATGTTACATGCATCTCAACAGCATCGCTCCATTGACTTCGAAGCTACTTTGCCTCGCCATGTGAACCTAGTGTTCGTTGTCTTTGCATGTCGAAGAATATGGAACTCTCCTCCTTCTTACCACCTCCCTTCATTATCTTCAGAAGACGCGACGCCCCGACCTTGCAACCTAGCCGCTGCCTTGGGCTCGTCAGGACCCTGATCTAGACCTTCAGCATAGAAAGTCGACATTAGAAATGTTGGAAGAAGCTGTCATTACAAGGAAGAAGAAGGAGAATCAGGTTTAAATATAAGTTAGGTATAAACTTACGGTTGTACCCCTTGTGAAAATCAACTTTATATTCGTGTATGCTTAGTAAGTGCAAGTGGATTAGGGAAATTGAGATAATAACAAAAAGTTAGAATTAGTTAATTGTAATAACTGGAAATTGCTGAGGAACCCAATTTCGGGGTTGGTTTTTATGAAAAACCCACCCGCATGATGAGTTTTATGAAATGCCCAGATTATATTTTTTCACGTTAAGTATTCCAAGATTCCCTTTAGATGCTTTGTATTTACAAAATTAATACCATAACTACCCCTCCGCATAAACTCAGATCTGGATTGCGATTCTCTTCTTCTTCTTCTTCTTCTTCTTCTTCTTCACGAGAGATCTGAATTCCATTGCTCTCATCTTCAGCAGTGATCGCAAAGATCATTCGTAGTTCACCATGCTTTTTTTTTCAGTCGAACTCCGATCATCGCTTATCTTCTTCTTCTTCTTCTTCTTCTTCTTCTCCGACAATTAGGTCAATTATGGAGAGATGATCTTCTTCTTCTTTTTCCATAAGAAGAACGAAAACTCTTGAATCTTTAGTCATTCTCCTGCATTTTTAACAAGAAGAATGCCATTCTCCGTGTTGAATGGCATTCTCCGTGTTTCTAACACGGAGAATGGCCATTCTCCTGTGTTTTAACATTTGAATAACCATTCTCCGTGTCATTTAACACGGAGAATGTCATTCTCCGTGTTATTTAGCACGAAGAATGGCCATTCTCCGTATAATTTAGAAACGAAAAATATCATTCTCCGTACTAAATTACACGGAGAATGGACATTCTCCTACGTTTTAACACTGGGAATAACCATTCTCCGTGTAAATTAACACGGAGAATGTCATTCTCCATTTTAATTAAGATGGAGAATGCCATTCTCCGTTTTATTTAACACGAAGAGAATGGCATTCTCCGTATTTCTAACACGGAGAATGACCATTCTCCTGCGTTTTAACACTAGAATGACCATTCTCCGTGCTAAATTACACGGAGAATGGCCATTCTCCGTTTTATTTAACACGGAGAATGGCATTCTCCGTTTTATTTAACACGGAGAATGGCATTCTCCGTGTTTCTAATACGGAGAATGGACATTCTCCTGCATTTTAACACAGTAATGACCATTCTCCGTACTAAATTACACGGAGAATGGCCATTCTCCGTTTAAATTAAGACGGAGAATGCCATTCTCCGTGTTACTAACACAGAGAATGACTATTCTCTGTGTAAATTAAGACGGAGAATGACATTCTCCGTATTACTAACACGGAGAATGGCCACCCTCATGCGAAATTAACACTTTTCGTGTTCTAGCACGGAAAATGACCATTCTCCTGCATTTTATGGTCAGTTGAAACTTTGAAGGACCATAACTTTTGACTGGGAGGTCGAAACGAGGTCCGATTTGTTCCAAAACTTGCGTATCTTCGAGGAGCCTGAAAGTAACCGCTTCTCCTTTAGACGGCCTTCCGAAATTTTAGAATCGCAAAAAAATGATGTTTTGACCTCCGTTTTAGCACTTTTGCCGTTTGTCTCGGTCTTTCCGAAATTTTTCGACGAGCTTTTGAAGATTTTTGAGGAGAAAATCTAGATTCGAAAGTGAGCAGCGTATGGAAGAAGATGAAGTATCGAAACTTTTTTTTAAGAGTAGTTTCGTGGGTGTTTTCAATAAATTAGAAGGAAGGGCAAAAAGGTCATTCGGAATCCTCTTTATATATTTTTTGCTAATTCTGGGCACGCGATGAAATTTTATTGCACGGTGGATTTTTCATAAAACTTTTTCATTTTTTGGACATTTCATAAATTTTCCCGTAATATTGTATTAGCATAAAATTTATAAGCTATATATAGTTGAATAAAAGAAGGAAACCTATGTTAATTACTAGCGTTGGTAGTTTATAGTCGGTAGTAATAATATACACATATTCTCAAATGATGAATGTAGGAGCATAGAAAATCCTAGTGAGGATTTTATGCACGACTGTGCAAGAAGAATAGTCTTCAAATGCAACATCAAGCAGCTAAAAGCCGCTGCACTAATCTGCTGTGTAGCTTCCCTATGCCAAAGCAGCTGAGTAACCTTGATGTGCCAAAGTGCAGTTGAAAGATCTTATGCAAATGCAAACGCTTTGTTTCCTTCGTCAGTGCATGCATATGAAAATGAAACGATTCAAATTTTCATTTAAAATGGTGACAAAACAGCATTAAAAGTCGTGTATTGACGTCTACACGCTTTTGATACTAGGCTTAGGCAAGCTATGTCTACCATATATTCCTGTAAATCATTATATATGCTGGTATCCACTACTCTACAAGAAGGAGCATGATGTCTTCCATTCGTGGATTCCCATTTTCTTGTTCCACCAAGAAAAGAAAGGTCAAAAGCCTATTATTTTCGGCCGAGCTGAACCTCATAGGAATTTACCGAAAGGAAGCCCCGAAGTAGACACGGGCAAGGTGCAGCTTTATCGTTATATTCAACCAGCTAAGAACATCATTCAAAGGATGTGTATAACATAAAAGTGGTAAAGGTCCCAACTTCGGCAAAGGACAACGTCTACCGTTGCGACACTTTGCTCTGAAAGGCGAACCTGAAGACTACCGCCATCGCACAGGAAGGGTATTAGGCTATGTCAACCCCTTCTTCGACTCCTGTAGTTTCAAAAGCAGCAGAATAATTGCATTCACATTCTTCAGAATCTTCTCCTTGGGACTCCGATGGTAGTATCATAGGCCTTTTTAGAAAGTTGTTATCTGTCAACATGATATCAATTGACCAAGTACCTGAAGAAGATGACTAAGTATTAAAAGCCTTCAAAGTAGATACTTGGGATGAAAGGATGGAGTCATAGTGAGAATTGTGGTTCTAGTAGCGAGAACCACCTACTGAAGATGAAGGCATCGAAATTGATCTAGGAGATGAGTCTTCTCATAAGTCGGTCTTCATCTGCAAGAGAATTTCTAAGGAAGAGAAGTAGTCTCTTATAAAGCTTATAAGAGAGTAAATTGATATCTTTGCTTGGAGTTACGAGGATATGTCCTGCTTGGATCCTCAAATAGCTATGCACTAGCTAAACATTCTTTCGAATGTCAAGCTCATCATGTAAAACAACGCCAGTTTTTCCTGACATTATGGAAGCAATTGAAACCGAATTCAAGAGGCTAATAGCGAGCGGCTGCATTCATAGAGAACAACAACCAAATTGGGTTGCAAATGTTGTTCATATCATAAAAATAAGCAAAAAGATCAAAGTTTGCATAGACTATCGTGATTTGAATGTTGCTTGTCCAAAAGAAGAGTTTTATCTGCCAATTACCGACATCATAACGATAATAGCTGTATACTCGAGCGGAAGTCTTTCATGGATGGATTCTCGGACTATAACTAGATCAACATATTTGTGGATGTTGAGAAGCACATATCATTCTGAACAATATTTTGGGTATATTGCTATACAGTGATGCCCTTTTGACTGGAAAAATGTAGGTGATATATACTAGCACTCTATGAGAAAAAATTTCTACGAATATTTGCAAAAAATGATGTAATGCTATATAGACGATAATGCTATCAAAAGTCGTCTCAATCGAGATTACCTTTAAGACTTGATAAGGGTGTTCGAACTGAAGCATGCACACCAACTCAAGATGAACCTAACTAAGTCCTTCCTAGGAGTCTCTAGTGCAACGCCTAGTCCTAATATAAGTAGGATTAGGAATACGTATCATGCCAGCTATGTGTATACATGGAATACTCAAATATGTGGATACCTCAAATACACACATAAGTTGTAACACGAACTATTACTCATAAGGTAATAAACAGTCACATGAATATCTATATCTCATCTGCAGCAACAATAAAAGAAATAGTCCACCATGAATCAATAAATAGTCAAAAGATATGTGAAACCCGTAAAATTTTGGTACATTATTTAATTAGCTAAATTATTATTATAATCATTATTAAATGTTAATTTAGAAAAATAGTATTTTTAGAAAAAACTATTATTCATGGAATTTTGAATGTTGGGCCTGACCCGTCCTAAATCCATCTTGAATCCATTTCGGAAACCGAACTCAAATTTCAGTTTTTTCCGAAATAAATCTTTTAGTATATATATTATATAAATATGAATATAATTTTCCTTATTAAAAGAAGAAGAATACTTTTTCCTTTAAAATTTTCTCTCATTTATAACTCTCATAACTCTTTTTCTCTCTCATTTCTCTAAAAACCACCAGGCAAAGGAAAAGCTTTTCCTTTCCGCTCCCAAACGGCCTCTCGGCCGAGCCCTTCCGAAACTGCCACCCCCGACTCCTCCTTTCATCTTCCCGAAACCCCCCAAATCATCCCTATAAAAATCCTTCCCCTCTCCCTCTACCTCTCCATCACCCTCCCCAAGCCCTAACCGAGCCGACGCCGACCCGAGCACTTTCGGCACCCGATCCGTGCCCTTCCGGCGAACCCAGGCCCTTCGGCCAGCGCCCCTCTCGGCTGACCGAGCGGCTTCCGCCGCCGTTCCTCCCCGAGCCACCCGCGGCCATCCCGACCGCCGGCCGACACCCTGCAACGCCCTGTCCCGTGCGGCCTTCCGCCATCAACCCTTTCGAGCAGCCCGATCTGCTGTCCCGTATCCCGATCCGCTGTCTAGCACCTCCGTGCGTGACTACAGTACTATTCGGACTCGATCCGCTGCGATCCGCGTTCCGTTCCCACTGTCCGTGGATATTTCTATCTATTTTATTCATCTGAGAGCTCTAGCCGAGCAATTGAGGTATCTTCTGTGTCCCCGTGTCCCTCATATTGTGTCGATGATGACATGGTCCCCGATCAGAATTAGATCGATTCGTTGCGATTATGGTTTCGGACTTTTCGAACTCCGTTTCGGAATGATTTTTGTAGTTTTCGTTTTGTGGTCCTCAGAATTTCCGAGTTCAAATTTTTTCCGAAATATGGTTCTGTGGTTTTCCGAATTTCATTTCGGATTCTTCGAATTTTACATTCCGGAAAGGGTTCTGTGATTATCAATTTTTAGAAATAAAAATCTATATTTGGGTTGGATAAATTGGTATCCCTGATGTGGGATTATTTTGTGGTTTGTTATTCCTGGTTTGGAATATTTTGGGTGTTGGTATTTTCCCAGGATTGGGTTGTCCCAATTATAGAGAAGGTGCTGTCCAAATTTTCGGAAAATATATTTTAAAGTTTTGAATAAAACTATTTCCAAATCCCGGCCTTTGCAAAACAAATTACAACTTGATTGTTGGATTTTTGTATCATTTTCAGGCGACGACCATATCGGTTCATGGGCCCTAGCTAAATGCAAACGAAATCGGCCATTCCGGACGTTGAGGCATAAGCTAGAGTGCAACATGATATTTTGACCAAGTCTGAGACCTCTTTTCATAAAATATATTTTATTGTAATTTATTTTAGAACATATTACTGCTCTTGGTATTTTGGGTGCAGTGCCTTGGCCTGCTGAATGGACCACTTCCCGGCATTCAGAACTCACCAGCAGAAAAATTTCTAAATTAATTTATGTAAAAAAAAATTGTAAGGGAATAAGCCCAGTTTCTATTTTCTTTTCTGAGACCTTGTAATGTGTAGTATAGATTTTTCCTTTTCTTTTCTGGATTGTTGGTTTGTAGGTAAACGCGTTAATAATAAAATGAATAATTATTTTAATATAGAAAATTAATAAGAGTCTTCTCACATTAAATAAAATAATAAGATTTCAAGTTTGTAACTTAGACAATTTCATGTTTTCTCATTAAAAGAAAAATCTAATTTTATACATATGTTACTAAACTACAAAGTTTTGACAATTAACTTGTAAATGTTATTTTCTCAATTAATCAGTAAATCGACTTTTACCTCGTTAAAAAATTAATTGTAGTTCGTAACGATAACGTATTCCGGTAGAATAATTTTAACAAATTAAAAACTTGACTAGGATCAAATTTTAGAGATTATAACTAGAACACCTAGACATGGTTCAAATATGGTTCTAAATCAGAACTTCTCAACTGTAGGATTTCGAGGACGAGTTTGAATCCTTCCCCGGTATCTATCGGAAATCCAGTTACAAACCAAGGCAAGTACGATTATGTTTATTTTTCAATTTAATTATTAATTGTAATATTGCAAGATTAAACCACATTGTACACAGAATTCTCTTCTAGAGTATTGATTGTTATTGATTGTGGGATTGGGGGAGTAGTGTAGTGTTCTATGACCAATACCTTCATATTGCATAATTGTACGAGCCTACTCCTATTCACACGAGGATAAGCCGTATCGTATCACTAGGATACTATTGTACAACCAAAGTCGGTCATAAGCATTACATACTCAAATCATATTATTTTCAATTGTAGAAAATTGCTGGAAAATATTTCAAACTGTTTAAATTGCAAATTTCTAATTATTAGTTGAATTGTTAGATTTTCATAATTGTACTTTGCTCCTTTTCTGACTAGATTTCCTACCTCTAATAAGTTCCATTGATGATGCTGAGCTATTGATTAATAGCTATTACGATCCTGAGCTCTACCCAGTTGTGCTGCCAGAATTCTAATCGGACGATGTCGATCTCGGGGCTGATGAGCCAACTTTCTAGATGATGATTTTCCTTTTAGTTTGATGTTTGGATTAAAAGACAGTTTTATTTTATCAGTTGTATCAGATAAATCTTTTGTTGGACAAGTTTTAATATTCAAAATTTTAGAAGTTGTGACAAATATATTGTGTTGTTGTGATTACTTGCATTTGGATACAGCTTACTGCCGCCGTCTCACAACGGTGCAGGCTGGGCATGATCTGATTCGACCCAACAATTTAGGACCGGGTCGTGACATATTTTTAGTGGTGGCCTATGCAGGTCTGATCAACGACTTAGATAAACATATCTAGAAACAATTAGAACACTAAAACATTAATTTGTCACAACATAGGACCGAAATATATTATAAATAAATATTTTTGATTGTTATAGACTGGTAGGATACCTTGCTTATGTTCTGCAATCCTAAACTTTCCAAAGTATGGCCACAAACAAGACCAACACTGCTGGCGATGGATTATCATCACCCGATCACACCCCACCTCCTCAACCAAGTCCAGATCCTACACCTTGGCAGCTGGCCGATCGTCCCTATAATGTACCAGCACCCCGTAGATTTTACACTACAACTCAAGTGTTAGATCCTACATCTTCCTGTACTGAACAGTAAGCCCCTACGGTGGTGCCCTATCCAGCTGCACCACCAGTGCCCGTGGACCCCACCGACCTCGTAAGCCTGCTACGGGGAGTGCTTGAGGCACAGAGAACTCAAGCTGAAGCTCATCGCGAACAAACGGCGATTATGAGAGAAGGCATGAAGAATGCCCACAATATGGCTATGGCTGTACTGGAGAGAGGAAAAGCAGCCCAATCTGAACCAAGGCCAGCTAAAGTCAGCGATATTGAGAAATTCAAGAAGCTGGGCCCTCGACCTTTCAAAGGAACCGAGGGAATCATCTACGCCGATAAATGGCTCGACAGTATGGAGCGTCTTCTCAGTGTTGCTCGACTTTCTGATGACCTTCAAGTTGAAGCTGTGGGACTCCAACTGCTAGATGTAGCCAGCACCTGGTATCGGAATGAACCCCAACTCCAGGACAGGCAGCTTGACTGGAACACCTTCAAGAGGTTGTTCCGCAGGAAGTTCTTCCCAACATCAGAGTTGCGGGAGATGGAAAGACAGTTCCAGAATCTGAAGCAAGGGAACATAATGGTTGGTGAATATGCGACAGAGTTTGGTCAACTTAGTCGCTTTGCAAAGAACTTGGTTGCCGACCCCGCCGATCGTGCTGAAAGATTCAGGTATGGACTAAGAAAAGAGATTCGCACTCCTATGATCGTAGGCGGTGCCAAGACGTATGTGAGGATCCTAATACGAGCTCAGGATATAGAGAAGAGTCAGCCTGCTCGCTCAAAGAGGGAGTATCCTGGAACTTGCAACTTCTAGAGTAACCAGAAGAGGCCCAACCACAACATTAACAACAGGCCTTCTCACCACCACCAGCAGCACCATCAGGCGAAAACCAATGACAGAACGCCTTAGAAGCAGATTCCTGTTTGCAATTTCTGCAAGAGGCCAGGGCACCAGGCGAACATCTACAAGAAGAGACTAGGGCACTGCCTAGTTTGTGGGTCTGCCACCCACCAAGTGAGGGACTGCCCCACGGCATTCAACCGGACCGGAACAACACAGCAGAAGGCTCCCCTACCTACTCAGCAACAACAGTTTGGACAGTACCAACAGAAGACTGGGCAAACTTTTGCCCTAACAGCAGATGAGCAAGAGCCAGAGCAGGAACCCATCGCTGATGTCATCACAGGTTCCATTTATGTGCATTCACATCCTGCTTTAGCATTATTTGATTCGGGTGCATCATACAGTTTTATAGCAACAAAATTCATCTCTGCACACCACCTAGTTACGGGATTTAGCAAGAAGATATGTAGAGTTATGACTGGTGGTGGACCCATACCCATCACTGAGACCTGTAACTGCCCTATAACTATATCAGGACACAAATTCTTAGCACCCTTACTTGTGATGCCCTTACCTAACTATAATGTAGTCCTAGGAATGGACTGGTTAAGTAAGCAGCATGCGCTGATAGATTGTCACAGAGGATGTGTAGTCTTCAGTCCACCAGGAGAGCCGGAGTTTAAAACCTCTCGAGCTCTGTAAGATATGGAGGGTATTACTTACTCCTATATCACCGAAGAATCTGGACCTCCTCACCCTATCATAGCATAATTCATGGATGTCTTCCCTGATAGTCTTCCAGGATTACTCGCAGATCGAGATGTAGAATTCACCATCGACCTAGTTTCTGGCTCTGTCCCTATTTCTCGGGGATGCTACAGAGTCATCCCTAAAGAAGCCAAGGAAATAAAGGACCAGATCAATGAGCTGAAGGCCCTTAGATTTATCAGAGACGGAGCTTCACCCTAGGGAGCACCTGTCTTGTTCGTACCCAAGAAGGATGGAACTGTACGGATGTGTATCGACTACCGGGCGCTGAACAACATCACCATCAAGAACAAGTACCCTCTGTCCCGGATCGATGACCTGTTTGATCAACTAAGTAGAGCTAAGGTGTTCTCGAAGATAGACCTTCGATCTTGCTACCATCAAATTAAGGTTAAGAAGGAGGATATCCCAAAGACGGCGTTCAACACCAAATATGGTCAGTATGAATTTTTGGTCATGCCGTTTGGATTGACGAATGCCCCTGCAGTATTCATGAACCTTATGAACAAGGTCTTCCATAAATATCTGGATCAGTTTGTTGTTGTCTTCATCGATGACATTCTGATCTACTCGAAGACTGAAGAAGACCATGAAGAGCACCTGAGGAAAGTTCTGGGAACCTTAAGGAAGGAGAAGCTTTATGGTAAGCTATCTAAATGCGAATTCTTCTTAGACAAGGTGGATTTTCTGGACCATGTTGTCACAGGAGAAGGAATTTCGGTGGATCCAAAAAAGATAGCTGCTATTGAGAAGTGGAGTACACCAAGTTCAATTGCTGAAATCAGAAGTTTCTTGGGCTTAGCTGGCTCCTACCGGAAATTTGTAAAGGACTTCGCCAGGATTGCTGAGCCGATGACAAAGCTCACCAGGAAGAACGAAGAATTTGTGTGGACTAAAGCTTGCCAGTCAGCATTTGAGGAACTGAATAAGAGACTTACAACGGCATCGATACTTGCGCTATCCGCAGGTACCGACGGTTTCTCAATCTACAGTGATGCTTCTGGTAAAGGATTGGGTTGTGTTCTTCAACAACACGGGAAAGTAATTACTTACGCATCTAGGCAATTACGGACTCATGAGAAGAACTATCCCACGCATGATTTGGAGCTTGTAGCAGTTATTTTTGCACTGAAGCTGTGGAAGTATTATCTATATGGAGAGAGAGTAGAAATATTTATAGACCACAAAAGTCTTAAATATGTTTTCACTCAGAAGGAGCTGAACATGCGATAGAGGCGATGGCTGGAGATGATGAAAGATTTCGACATCGACCTGCAGTACCATCCAGGTAAGGCTAATGTTGTTACAGATGCACTTAGTCGATACCCGATGGCAATGTTTTTGACCAAGGAGCGACATTTGCTAAAAGACATAGAGAAGCTTGGACTGGAGATTGTACTGCCTGAAGAAGAAATAAAGAAGCTGGGAAGAGAAGCAATTGTACCAGGAGATGAGTCATTAATGATGTAGTTGCAAGTGCATTCAAGTCTGATGGACAAAGTCAAGAAGACACAATTTCAAGATGAGACGCTTTGCAAACTCAGAGATCAAGTGCTGGCAGGAACACTTGAAGGATTCTCAATCGCCAGCGACGGAGCACTAAGGCATGGTACGAGGCTTTGCGTACCAACTAGCGAACTGAGGAATGAGCTGATGCAAGAAGCACACCAGTCGCAGTATTTCATATATCCAGGAGCTAATAAAATGTATCGGGATATGCGTACTGTAGTGTGATGGTACGGAATAAAGAAGGACGTATCCAGATTTGTGGCTAGATGCTTGATTTGTCAACAAGTGAAAGCTAGCAGACATAGACCATCAGGACTGTTGCAGCCGCTAGATATTCCAGAATGGAAATGGGAACACATAAGGATAGATTTTGTGTCAGGATTGCCTCGATCCCAAGGAGAAAAGGATGCCATTTGGGTTATTGTGGACCGACTGACGAAGTCAGCTCACTTTATCCCTTTCAAGGTTGGTCTATCCACCGAGAAGTTGGCGGCACTGTACATGCAGCATATCTACCGGATTCATGGAGTTCCGGTAAGTATTGAATCTGACAGAGATACCAGATTCACCTCTCACTTCTGGAAGAGCTTGCACGATAGTTTGGGAACACAATTGAAGTTCAGCACCGTCTACCATCCCCAAACTGATGGACAATCGAAGAGAACCATCCAGACGCTAGAAGACATGATGAGATCTTACGTTTTGGAATTTGGAGGGTATTAGAAAGATCACTTGCATTTGGTAGAG
Organism: Iris pallida; assembly: GCA_029216955.1. Classification (NCBI taxonomy): domain Eukaryota; kingdom Viridiplantae; phylum Streptophyta; class Magnoliopsida; order Asparagales; family Iridaceae; genus Iris; species Iris pallida. The sequence goes on from JANAVB010009999.1 coordinate 2,534,988, forward strand.
TTCTCCTACAACAACAGCTACCAAGCTAGCATCGGTATGACTCCGTTCGAGGCACTCTATGGACGTCGTTGTCGTACTCCACTTGCTTGGGACGACGTAGGAGAAAGATTACTGCTTGGACCTGAAATGGTGACCGATGCAGCAGAGAAGGTAAAGGTGATTAGAGACAAGCTCAGGATTGCTCAGGACAGACAGAAGCATTGGGCTGATAGCAGTCGTTGACCACTGGAGTTCGAAGCAGGAGATAATGTCTTCGTCAAGATTTCCCCTACCAGAGGAACTATCAGATTTGGCAGAGAAGGAAAGTTGAGCCCCAGGTACATCGGCACATTCGAAGTTTTGAGCCGAGTCGGAGAAGTAGTATACCGATTAGCTCTACCAGCTAATCTTGAAGGCGTGCATAACGTCTTCCACATTTCACAGCTCAGACGCTACATCTCGGATCCGAGCCACATCTTGAACCATTCAGAGCTGGAGATTGGACCCAGCCTCACAGTACCAGAGAAGCCGGTGGCAATTTTAGACAGAGGTGAGAAGAAAACTAGAAACTCTATGACGCCCATAGTCAGAGTTATATGACGACACAATTCCCCAGGCGAGTCTACCTGGGAGTGAGAAGACGAGATGCGGGAGCAGTATCCGTATCTATTTGAGACCTGAGGTAACTCTTAACCCTATCCTTTAATTTTGAGGACGAAATTTTCTAAGGAGGGAAGGTTGTGAAACCCGTAAAATTTTGATAAATTATTTAATTAGCTAAATTATTATTATAATCATTATTAAATTTTAATTTAGAAAAATAGTATTTTTAGAAAAACTATTATTCATGGAATTTTGAATGTTGGGCCTGACCCGTCCTAAACCCATCTTGAATCCATTTCGGAAACTGAACTCAAATTTCGGTTTTTTCTGAAACAAATCTTTTAGTATATATATTTATATAAATATGAATATAATTTTTCTTATTAAAAGAAAAAGAATACTTTTTTCTTTTAAAACTTTCTCTCATTTATAATTCTCATAACTCACTTACTCTCTCATTTCTCAAAAAACCACCAGGCAAAGGAAAAGCTTTTCCTTTCCGCTCCCAAACGGCCTCTCGGTCAAGCCCTTCCGAAACCGCTACCCCTGACTCCTCCTTTCATCTTCCCGAAACCCCCCAAATCATCCCTATATAAATCCATCCCCTCTCCTTCTACCTCTCCATCACCCTCCCCAAGCCATAACCGAGCCGACGCCGACCCGAGCTCTTTCGGCACCCGATCCGTACCCTTCCGGCGAACCCAGGCCCTCCGGCCAGCGCCCCTCTAGGCCGATCGAGCGGCTCCTACCGTCGTTCCTCCCCGAGCCACCCGCGGCCATCCCAACCGCCGGCCGACCCCCTGCAACGCCCTGTCCCGCACGGCCTTCCGCCGTCGAACCTCCCGAGCAGCCCGATCTGCTGTCTCGTATCCCGATCCGCTGTCCAGCACCTCCGCACGCGACTCCAGTACTGTTCAGACTTGATCCGCTGCTATCCGCGTTCCGTTCCCACTGTTCGTGGATATTTCTATCTATTTTATTCATCTGAGAGCTCTAGCCGAGCTATTGAGGTATCTTCTGTGTCCCCGTGTACCTCATATTGTGTCGATGATGACATGGTCCCCGATCAGAATTAGATTGATTCGTTGCGCATATGATTTCGGACTTTCTGAACTCCGTTTCGGAATGATTTTGTAGTTTTTGTTTTGTGGTCCTCAGAATTTCCGAGTTCGGATTTTTTTCGAAATATGGTTCTGTGGTTTTCCGAATTTTATTTTGGATTCTTCGAATTTTATATTCCGGAAAGGGTTCTGTGATTATTAATTTTTAGAAATAAAAATCTATATTTGGGTTGGATAAATTGGTATCCCTGATGTGGGATTATTTTGTGGTTTGTTATTCCTAGTTTGGAATATCTTGGGTGTTGGCATTTTCCCAAGATTGGGTTGTCCCAATTATAGAGGAGGTGTTGCCCAAATTTTCGGAAAATATATTTTAAAGTTTTGAATAAAACTATTTCCAAATCTCGGCCTTTGCAAAACAAATTACAACTTGATTGTTGGATTTTTGTATCATTTTCAGGCGACGACCATATCGGTTCATGGGCCCTAGCTAAATGCAAACGAAACCAGCCATTCCGGACGTTGAGGCATAAGCTAGAGTGCAACATGATATTTTGGACCAAGTCTGAGACCTCTTTTCATAAAATATATTTTATTATAATTTCTTTTAGAACATATTACTGCTCTTGGTATTTTGGGTGCAGTGCCTCGGCCTGCTGAATGGATCGCTTTCCGGCATTCAGAACTCACCAGTAGAAAATTTTCTAAATTAGTTTATGTAAAAAAATTGTAAGGGCATAAGCCCAGTTTCTATTTTCTTTTCTGAGACCTTGTAATGTGTAGTATAGATTTTTTCTTTTCTTTTCTGGATTGTTGGTTTGTAGGTAAATGCGTTAATAATAAAATGAATAATTATTTTAAGATAGAAAATTAATAAGAGTCTTCTCACATTAAATAAAATAATAAGATTTCAAGTTTGTAACTTAGACAATTTCATATTTTCTCATTAAAAGAAAAATCTAATTTTATACATATGTTACTAAACTACAAAGTTTTGACAATTAACTTGTAAATGTTATTTTCTCAATTAATCAGTAAATCGACTTTTACCTCGTTAAAAAATTAATTGTAGTTCGTAACGATAACGTATTCCGGTAGAATAATTTTAACAAATTAAAAACTTGACTAGATTCAAATTTTTGAGATTATAACTAGAACACCTAGACAAGGTTCAAATATGGTTCTAAGTCAGAACTTCTCAACTGTAGGATTTCGAGGACGAGTTTGAATCCTTCCCCGGTATCCATCTCAAATCCAGTTATAAACCAAGGCAAGTACGGTTATGTTTATTTTTCAATTTAATTATTAATTGTAATATTGCATGATTAAACTACATTGCTACACAGAATTCTCTCCTAGAGTATTGATTGTTATTGATTGTGGGATTGAGAGAGTAGTATAGTGTTCTATGACCAATACCTTCATATTGCATAATTATGCGAGCCTACTCCTTTTTATACGAGGATAAGCCGTATCGTATCACTAGGATACTATTGTACAACCTAAGCCGGTCATAAGCATTACATACTCAAATCACATTGTTTTCAATTATGAAAAATTGCTGGAAAATATTTCAAACTGTTTAAATTATAAATTTTTAATTATTAGTTGAATTGTTAGATTTTCATAATTGTACTTTGCTCCTTTCTTGACTGGATTTTCCACCCCCAATAGGTTCCATTGATGATGCTGAGCTATTGATTAATAGCTATTACGACCCTGAGCTCTACCCAGCTGTGCTACCAGAGTCCCAATCGGTCGATGTTGATATCGGGGCTGATGAGCCAACTTTTTAGATGATGATTTTCCTTTTAGTTTGATGTTTGGATTAAAAGACAGTTTTATTTTATCAGTTGTGTTAGATAAATCTTTTGTTGGATAAGTTTTAATATTTGAAATTTTAGAAGTTGTGACAAATATATTGTGTTGTTGTGATTACCTGTATTTGGATACATCTTACTGCCGCCGTCTCACAACGGTGTAGGCTGGGCATGATCCGATTCGACCCAACAATTTGGGACTGGGTCGTGACAAGAAACGATAGCCAGGTGGAGATAAGTCCATTGCGAAGCAACTAAATCAAACTAGAAAGAGAATATCACTACAAGAAAAAAGGCTTTTCTTAACGATTTTTTCCCATCAAGAAAGGGGTATCTTGACGGTTGCGGATCCATCAAGTAGGCTAGAGTCAAGAAAAGTCCTCCCTTTTCTTGACGGTCGTTGTTAGAGATTTTCTGGACGGTCGCTGTCAGGACTTTTTTGGACGATTTTTGGTCGTCATATCACTATTAAAATACAGGCAATTAGTGACGAATATTTAGCGACAGATTTTTTCCGTCGAAATTAGCGACGGACTTTCGACAAAGCACCGACGGATTACCGACGAGAAGCTGATAATTTTTTTATTATTTCAAGGGTGAGAAAAGGTCGCCAATCCGTCGTTATGGCGTCGGAAAAATAGTGACGAATTTATGTCCGTCGCTATATAGTAGAATATTTGGCGGGAAATATTGGAAAAAAGTGGCGGGACAATTTTACGACTACGTTGCGACGGATATTCCATCGACAGTTATGTTAGTATAGCGTCGGCTTAGCGACGGATATTATCCGTCGCTAAGCCGTCGCTAAATGTACGACCCTAACTTAAATTGAAACGACGGAGGGAATTTTTCATTCCCTCCAAATTTTACTCTACGACGGCTCTCTCTCTCTCCCAAAGGTGATCCTCCCTCTCTCTCTCTCCGGTGGCTCTCTCTCTCCAGGTAATCCTCTCTCTCTCTCTCTCTCTCGCGGTGGTCGGGGCGGCGGAGAGCGGCGGAGGGCGGCGGGGGCGGTGGGGGTGTGGGTGGCGGGATGGGGCAGCAGGTCGGGGGGGTTGGGGTGGCGGAGGGCGGGAGGCAGCGGGTCGGGTCTGGGTGGGGGACAGCGGGTCGGGGCAGTGGGGGGTGGGGGTTGGGGTGGCGGGGGGGGGAGGGTAGCGGGTCGGGTCTGGGTGGGGAAGGGCGGGTCAGGACAGCAGGGGGTGGGGGTATCGGATATTTGGTATCAGAAAATAAATAATTAATAATAAATTATTTACATTTAGAAATATATAATTTATACATTTATGCATAATTTAAGTATTTTTAGATTTATTTCTTAGTAGTTTTGAAATTAAATGAAATAGTAGTCACCCTTGCCGATTGATTTACATACAATAGATTGATTTTCTTTGTCGAATTGACCGGAAAAGAGACCCACAATGTCGGTATCAGATCGGTATCGGACTATTCCTACGAGTATTGGTATCGAAGATAGCGGTAGTATCGGCGGTTTTGGATCGAAGTATCGGATATTTGGTATCGAAAAATATTTGGTATTGGTCGGTATCGATCGGAACATGCCAAACCGTATCGATATTGCCCGTATCAGTGATTACTTTCCTATGTTTGAGTGCCAAAGGAATTGATGAGGAAAGGAAAGTGATTCCCAATGGAAGAAAAATTAGGGAGGAAAGTGATTCCATCCATCCAAGCAAGGAATCACTTTCCCATCCATCCATCCTAGTGTATAGGAGTATGTAGAGGAGTATGATTACTCGCTAGTGTGTAGAGGAGTATATGGTTACTAGATCCTAGTGTAGAGGAGTATGGCTACTAGTGATAGATAGGTTTATGTGTATCGGTATCGGACTATTTCTATGAGTATCGATATCATTTTCAGATTATCGGTATCGGACTATCAGTACGGTATCGGTATCGTTATCGATATCGGACTATCGCTATCGGTATCGAACTATCGGTATCGGACTATCGCTATCGGTATAGAACTATCGGTATCGGACTATCGCTATCGGTATCGAACTATCGGTAGCAGATCCACCTCCTCTACCGTATTTACTTAGTATCGATCGTAGCAGATTAGTATCGGTACATCGGTTTGGTATAGGTCGTATCGGATGGTATTGACCTTAGCGAATTGGTATCGTCCTATCCGATATGTATCAGCCGTATAACTAGGATTCGTATTGGCCTTATCGATTCGGTATCGACCATATCCGATAGGTATCGGCCGTATCGAATATGTATCGTCCGCATCAGATTAGCAGGGTGGAAGGTTTAGTAACAACTGTACTTGGATTTTTCTATTCTCGAGCTAGAATACCATTACAAGAGAGTCACGAGAGAGTAAAAAATCTCATAGATATTGATGTTTACGAGAGTGATTGGCCAACTACAGTAACATACATGCTGCATTTCCCATCAGGAAAGGAGAGATTGAAGGCAATAACATACAGAGTTGTATTTCGGAAGAAGAACTCCTATAAACTCTTTCAATCTCTCCTTTTCTGATGGAAAGTGTAACATGTATGTTACTGTAATTGGCCAATCACTCTCGTAAACATTAATATGTAGGAGATTTTTTTACTCTTTTGTGACTCTCTTGCAATGGTATTCTAGCTCGAGAAGAGAGAAATCCAAGTACAGTTGTTACTAAACCTTCTACCATGCTAATCCGATACGGCAGATACATATCCGATACGGCCGATACCTATCGGATATGGTCGATACCGAATCGATAAGGCCAATACGAATCCTAGCTATACGGTCGATACATATCGGATATATATCTACCAATTTGCTAAGGCCAATACCAATTTGATACGGCCTATACCAAACCTATAGACCGATACTAATCTGGTACGATCGATACTAAGTACATCTGGCCTATATACCAGCGGATCCACCAGTTACATGATTATATACTAATTCTGTTTAGTTTGTCTTATGATACAGATTTTTATATCAATCTGTGATGGATCGTTATTTCGTTGATCGTACATGGATGTACAAACGATAACACGAGAGCTGAATAAGTGTGAGTGACGATTTTCAGGCAGGCGTGAAAGTGTTTCTTAAGTATGCCATGAGCAAAGCTCAGTACATGGACGGTAACAAAATCAAGTGTCCATGTCGTAATTGTCGCAATAGACGTTACGAAGAAGTGGTGACTATGAGAGATCATTTGACCCGTAAGGGTTTCGTACGTGATTACGGCCTATGGTCATCGCAAGGTAAACTATATGCGGAAAGACAGGATACGAATGCTACTACTTATGCTTTTGATGACTGCAGCAGATTTTCTCATCGAAGACGATGAATGCTCTGTTGATTATGGAGACCTACAGAACCTTGCACGAGATATGGTGTACGACGCGGTAGGAACTAATTTTGATCCGGAGGATCCTAATCCTGAGGCGAAGGAGTTCTATGATATGTTTCAGGATGCAGAAACTCCTCTATATCCTGGTTGTGAGTACGTACTATCAGTGACGATGCGGTTGTTGAACATAAAGTCCGATTTTAACTTGCCATAAGCTTGCTATGATCGGATTATACAACTAATCAAGAAGGTGTTACCGAAGGAATCAAAAGAGCTTCCAAAAAACTTCTACAAGTCAAAGATGATGGTCCGACAACTGGGACTGGGATACGAGAAGATAGATTATTGTCACAACGGATGCATGTTGTACTACAAGAAGAATGAGGACATAGAAAGTTATAGCTTCTGTAAAGCGGATCGTTACAAGCCAGTTAGGGAAAAAGGAAGGTCAACTAGAAAATGACGTCCTTACAAGTATATACATTACTTGTCGATCACAAAGCGCTTGCAGAGGATGTATATGTCTCAGAATATAGCAAAATACATGACGTAGCACAACGAAGAACGCACAAAGGACGATAGAGAATTGTTACATCCTTCGGATGGAGAGACGTGAAAATATTTCGATTTGCGTCATCCAAATTTTGCTGCAGAGCCTAGAAATGTATGTCTGGCGCTATGTTCTGATGGCTTTGCCCCTTTCGGGCAGTCGGGATCTCAATACTCCTGCAGGCCGGTCATTCTTATCCCTTATAATCTGCCACCATGGATGTGTATGAAGACTCCTTATATGTTCTTGACAGCTATCATACCGGGTCCCAAAAATCTAACGAAGAACATCGATATATATTTACAGCCGTTGGTGGATGAGCTGAAACAGTTGTGGGAGATCGACGTCGTGACCTATGATATTTCTAGGAAACAGAACTTTCAGATGAGAGCTTCACTGATGTGGACAATTAATGATTTTTCCGTATATGGTATGCTGTCTGAATGGAGTACTCACGGCACCATGTCTTATCCGATATGCATGAAAAATAGTAAGGCATTCCGCCTTAAGCATGGAGGGAAAACTTCTTTTTTTGACTGTCACCGTCAATTTTTGCCTGCGAGTCATCATTAGAGAAAGAACAAGGACACGTTCAGAGCTGGAAAACAATAATTTTCTCATCCTCCTGCTAGATTGTCGGGATACGATATTTAGGAAGATATAAAGGGCTTGTCCACTGTAATGGAAGATCCATCGAACAATCGTGTCGATGGGTTCGGACAAAGCCATAACTGGACCAAACGGATTATCTTTTGGGACTTGCCTTATTGGAAAGATATATTTATAAGACATAATCTTGATGTTATGTATATCGAAAAGAATGTGTTCGATAATGTCTTCAATACCTTCATGGATATTAAAGGAAAGACGAAGGACAATCCAAAAGCAAGACAAGACATTACCGAGATATACAAGCGTCCTTATCTGAACTTGATACAAAGGAGAGCTGGTGGACAATTAACTAAGCCGATAGCACAATACACATTGAGCAAGGAAGATAGATTAATAATCTGTAAGTGGGTATCTACTTTAAGATTTCCCGATGGCTATATGTCAAATTTGTCTAGATGCGTTGATCTCAATGAACGCAAGCTAATGGGAATGAAGAGTCACGACTGCAACGTGTTTATGGAAAGATTACTGCCCATTGTTTTGAGAGAGTTGTTGCCTTCTGCTGTATGGGTTCCGTTGGCCGAACTATCTACATTCTTTAGGGATATTTGTTCAACTAAGTTGACGGTGCAACACATGGTTGAACTTGAGGAGAATATTGTCTTAACAATTTGTAAGTTAGAGAAAATATTTTCTCAGGGCTTCTTCGACAGCATGGCATCTACCGATTCATCTAGCATACGAAGCCTGTGTCGGTGCATCTGTTCATTATCGATGGATGTACCCATTTGAAAGGTACATAAAAATCGATATAATTTAAGTTGCATTTCAGTGGGTTTTAAAATTCATTATTAATTATCAAGATAATTTGTCTCTCTAGATAACTACACCATCGAAAGAAGAAAGTTGGCAACAAGGCTCATATAGAGGCTTCGATATGCGAAGTATATCTTATCGAGGAGGTGTCAAACTTCTGCTCCATTTATTTCGATACTCATGTTAAGACAAATCGAAATAGACCTCAAAGGAATGATAAGGACGTTGAGGATGGAGGTATATTCAATGTAAGGGGCAAGCCTGTTGGGGCTGGTAAGAAACGATGGTTGACTGACGATGAGTATGATGCCGCCCACCAATATGTCTTGTTAAACTGTGACATACAAGAAGTGAGAGATTTGGAGAAGTAAGTGAGTACACTTGCACTCGTTATAATCTCTAATTTGGTGAAGTAAGTGACTACACTTATTCTTATTCTCTCTAACAGTGTATTTAGAGATGAAGTCAAAATGAGGACACCCGATATTACCGATGAGGGACTTCAAAGAGAGGTTGATTGTACATTTTCGTCCTGGTTTTGCAAATACGTAAGTAACTGAGATAATATGTTATACGGCTACCATTAAAATATAGGCATCTAAAATATTTAAATTATCAATATTTGTTTACAGGTTTTATTGCCTGAAACAACACTCACAAATGAGAGTGTTCGTTATCTGGCATTGGGCCCGAAGAAGCAAGCAAAGACTTGGCCAGGCTATGTCGTTAATGGCTTCAAGTTTAAGGCAACTCAGAATGCTATAAATGTCAAATTTATCAATGACGGCTTCAGTACCAAGGATTCCAGTGTTTGCATAAGAGGCACCATCTATGACGACGAGTCGGACTTTGACTATTATGGAGTGCTTCAGGATATTATAGATTTACAATATACTACCCCATATAATATGTATATTGTGATGTTCAAATGTGAGTGGTTCGATACGACACCAAATATCGGTTGGAAAATCGATAAAAAATTTGGATTTGTCGATATCACTACCAAAATACAGTCAATTAGCGACGGATTTTTAGCGACAAAAAATTTTCGTCGGCGTTAGCGACGAATTTGCGACAAATAGTCGACGGAGCACCGACGACATGTCGATATTTTTTATATTTTATTTTAAGGGGGAGGAAAGGTCGCTCATCCGTCGCTAGGTCGTCGGAGAAGTGGCGGGAAAAATTTTCGACTACGTAGCGACGGATAGTCCGTCGGCAAGTATCAGATAGAGCGACGGATTAGCGACGGATAAAATCCGACGCTGGTCGGTCGCTAAATATACGTTCCAGACTTAAATTAAAATGACGAGGGGAACTTTTCATGTCCCCCAAATTTTATTCTCTCCTCTCTCTCTCTCTCTCTCTCTCCCACGACGGTTGGACCTCACTCTCCTCTCTCTCTCTCCCTCTCCCGTAGCGGTGATCGGCGACCTCTCCCCTCTCTCTCCCAAAGGTAATCTCTCTCTCTCTCTCTCTCGGTGGTCGTAGGTGTCGTGGGCTGTCGGGGGCGTCGTGGGGCAGAGCGCACGGGGGGCAGCAGAGGGCTGTGCGGGGCTGCGGCGGGCGATGGCGCGTGGGGGCAGCACGTGGCTGTGGCGGCCGCGCGCGGGGCTGCTGCGGGCGGAGGGGGGCAGCGCGCTCCGGGGCAGCGGGGGGCGGCGGGGGTGGCGCGCGCGGGGCAGCGCAGGGCTGGGGCGCGGTGGAGAAGAAGCGTAGGGTTAGGGTTTGTTTATAATATGTATATAAATGCATATGCATTTGTATTATTATTATTATTAGCATTATGCTATTTAATAGAATGTTTAGTTAGTTAATTTTAGCTATTTAACTAGTAAATATTAGTTAGTTAGTTAGTTAGGTAATTTTAGATATATATATATATATATATATATATATATATATATATATATATATATATATATATATATATATATATCAAGGTTCAAAGTAAATGTTAGTTAGTTAATTTTAGCTATTTAACTAGTAAATTTTAGCTATTATTATTATTATTATTATTATTATTATTATTATTATTATTAGCATTATGCTATTTAACTAGTAAATGTTAGTTAGTTAATTTTAGCTATATATATATATATATATATATATATATATATATATATATATATATATATATATATATATATATATATATATATATATATCAAGGTTCAAAGTATCGGTATCGAACTTTTCCTATGAGTATTGGTATCGGCGATATCGCTAGTATCGGCAGTTTCGGATCGGAATATCAAATTTTTTGGTATTGGGAAACAAATAATTATCGGTAGTATCGGATTCTTTTACATGCTTTTACAACCTTATTATGCTTTCAACCTAGGTCCACAATATCGGTATCGGAATCGGTATCGGACTATTCCTATGCTGTTTAATTTTCTTTGCCGAATTGATCGAAAAAAAGACAACCAATGTAGGCATCGGTCAATATTTGGTATCTATCGGTATCGGATCGGAATATGCCAAAGGACAATCGGTATCGGCCGTATCGGATCGGTATCGGCCGATACTTTAAACCATGAATTAATTATATATATATATATATATATATATATATATATTTACTGACTCGTCAAGTTGAACCGTATATAACATGCTCGACGCTTAAGAGGAATCATTTGGCCTTAGTGGTATCGGTATTGAACTATCGGTATCGGTATCGAACTATCGGTATCGCTAGCGGACTATCGGACTATCGTTATCGGTATCGGTATCGAACTATCGGTATCGTACTATCGGTATCGGAATCGGTAAATGTTAGTTAGTTAAGTTTAGCTATATATATATATATATATATATATATATATATATATATATATATATATATATATATATATTTTATATATATATATATATATATATTTTATATATATATATATATATATATATATATATATATATATATATATATATATATCAAGGTTCAAAAAAAAAATATATATATATATATATATATATATATCAAGGTTCAAAATATCGGTATCGGAATCGGTATCGGACTTTTCCTATGAGTATTGGTATCGGCGATATCGGTAGTATCGGCAGTTTCGGATCGGAGTATCGGATTTTTTGGTATTGGGAAACAAATAATTATCGGTAGTATCGGATTCTTTTACATGCTTTTACAACCTTATTATGCTTTCAACCTAGGTTCACAATATCGGTATCGGAATCGGTATCGGACTATTCCTATGTTGTTTAATTTTCTTTGCCGAATTGACCGGAACGAAGACCCCCAATGTCGGCATCGGTCAATATTTGGTATCGGTCGGTATCGGATCGGAACATGCCAAAGGACTATCGGTATCGGCCGTATAGGATCGGTATCGGCCGATACTTTAAACCATAAATTATATATATATATATATATATATATATATATATATATATATATATATATATATATATATATATATATATATATATATATATATACTGACTCGTCAAGTTGAACCATGTATAACATGCTCGACGCTTAAGAGGAATCATTTGGACTTAGTGGTATCGGTATTGAACTATCAGTATCGGTATCGAACTATCGGTATCGCTAGCGGACTATCGGACTATCGGTATCGGTATCGGTATCGAACTATCGGTATCGGTATCGAACTATCGGTATCGCACTATCGGTATCGGTATCGCACTAGCGGTATCAGAATCGGTAAATGTTTGTTAGTTAATTTTAGTTAGCATTATGCTATTTAACTAGTACATGTTAGTTAGTTAATTTTAGCTATATATATATATCTCAAGGTTCAAAGTATCGGTATCGGAATCGGTATCGGACTTTTCCTATGAGTATTGGTATCGGCAATATCGGTAGTATCGGCAGTTTCGGATCGGAGTATCGGATTTTTTGGTATTGGGAAACAAATAATTATCGATAGTATCAGATTCTTTTACATGCTTTTACAACCTTATTATGTTTCAACCTAGGTTCACAATATCGGTATCGGAATCGGTATCGGACTATTCCTATGTTGTTTAATTTTCTTTGCCGAATTCACTGGAACGAAGAACCCCAATGTCGGCATCGGTCAATATTTGGTATCGGTCTGTATCGGATCGGAACATGCCAAATCGTATCGATATCGGTCGTATCGGATCGGTATCGGGCGATACTACTTTAAACCATGAATTATTTATATATATATATATATATATATATATATATATATATATATATATATATTTTATATATATATATATATATATATATATATTTTATATATATATATATATATATATAAAGAAAAAATATATATATATATATATATATATATATATATATATATATATATATATATATATATATATATATATATACTGACTCGTCAAGTTGAACCGTGTTTAACATGCTCGACGCTTAAGAGGAATCATTTGGACTTAGTGGTATCGGTATTGAACTATCGGTATCGGTATCGAACTATCGGTATTGCTAGCGGACTATCGGACTATCGGTATCGGTATCGAACTATCGATATCGGTATTGAACTATCGGTATCACATTATCGGTATCGGACTATCGGTATCGAACTCACACTATCGGTATCGGCATCGAACTATCGGTATCGGTATCGGTATCCGTATGTACTTAGTATCGACCGCATCAGACTAGTATCGGTCTATAGGTTTGGTATAGGCCGTATCAAATTGGTATTAACCTTAGCGAATTGGTATCGTCCTATCCGATATGTATCGGCCGTATAGCTAGGATTCTTACCGGCCTTATCGATCCAGTATCGGCCATATTCGATAGGTATCGGCCATAGCGACGATATGTATCGGCCGTATCAGATTAGCATGGTGGAAGGTTTAGTAACAACTGTACTTAGATTTTTCTCTTCTCGAGCTATAATACCATTGTAAGAGAGTCACGAGAGAGTAAAAAAATCTCCTACATATTGATGTTTACGAGAGTGATTGGCCAATTATAGTAACACACATGCTGCATTTTCTATTAGGGAAGGAGAGATTGAAGGCAATAACATATAGAGTTGTATTTCGGAAGAAGACGAACTCCTATAATAGTATATTTTTGGAGAAGTAAGTCAGTACACTTGCACTCGTTATAATCTCCAATTTGATGAAGTAAGTGACTACACTTATATATTCTTATTTTCTCTAATATTGTATTTAGAGATGAAGTCAAAATAAGAACACCCGATATTATCGATGAGGGACTTCAAAGTGAGGTTGATTGTACATTTCCGTCATGGTTTCACAAATACGTAAGTAACTGAGATTATAATTGAGGTTGATTTTATATATTCTTATAAAATACATAAGTAGCTGATATTAGAAATATATAATCTAAAACATTTAAATTATAAAATATTTATTTACAGGTTTTATTGCCTGAAACAACACTCACTAATGAGAGTGTTCATTATCTGGCATTATGACCGAAGAGGCAAACAAAGACTTGGCCAGGCTATGTCGTTAATGGCTTCAGGTTTAAGGCAACTCAGAATGCTATAAATGTCGAATTTATCAATGACGGTATCAGTACCAAGAATTTCGGTGTTTGCATAAGAGGCACCATCTATGACGACGAACCGGACTTTGACTATTATGGAGTGCTTCGGAATATTATAGATTTACAATATACTGGCCCATATGATATACATATTGTGATGTTCAAATGTGAGTAGTTCGATACGACACCAAATATCGGTTGGAGAATCGATAAACAATTTGGATTTGTCGATATAAATTATCGTAGGAGGTATAGAGGGTCCGATACATTTGCGATAGTAAATCAGGCTGTTCAAGTCTACTATACAAGCTACCCAAGGCGTCGTAGAGATCGATTTGACTGGTGGACAGTATGCAAGATTAAATCTAGAAATACATTCAACGTTGGAGACCCAGCCAACCAAGAGGACCAAATCGAAAAGTCCCAATACTTGGGACAACACTCAGATACAATAGATGTTGAAGATATTGTTGAGGAAAATAGAGGGGAGGAAGAGGTTGATACATAAGACTTAGCTGTCAACCAAGGGAGAAAGAGGCATCTTGTCCCAAATATTGAGGCAGAAGAAGAAGAAGAAGAAGAAGAAGAAGAAGAAGAAGAAGAGGAAGAAGAAGACAAATTTGATGAGGATGAGGATACAGATGAAATCGACGATGAGGATGAGGATGAGAAGGAGGATGAGGAAGATGATGATGATGAAGACGAGGCCGAGGATGAGAACGAAGACAATGATTAGGTTAAATATTATTGTATATTAAAAACACTTCCAATTATGTGAATTTAGTTTGTCCTCATAAAAGAAATTACGTGAATTCATGTTTTTTCGTTTGATTATTTACTTATTACAGATGGCACTCCTAGTCTTTTTCGTCGTGGCGGCACTCGTCTCTCTACTGGTGGTATGTATATTTTAGTTTAGAATTTTATATTTATTTACACTTTTATATTGCTAATTATGTTTATGTGTTCTATTTACAGGTCATGATGGCTGGCCTTGGTCGTGTTTCTGGTGGTGGTCGTGGTGCTGGTGCTGGCGGTGGTGGTGGTCGTGGTCGTGGTCGTAGTGGTGCTGGTGGTCATGGTCGCATTCAATCTTCCCGGAATGTGACCCCATCCAGCGCACCCGACCCAGAGAGTACCCCGGGCACAGACGCATCCCGCCGTCGATCGACTACTTCATCGAGGCATGAGTCTGGATCTGCTAGCGGATCCGTTTTGCTATCGGACCCACCAGCGGACCCACCAGTGGATCTCCCAGTTACTGTACAATGGGCCCCAGAGTATCCCCATACTCGGTTCCATCCGATTACTGGGGAGTACATGCGCGGACCTGCGGATCCTCCGACGACACTAGAGAGGCCGAGAGGCGAGTTTCGACAAGAGCTATGGCCCGCGGGGACCTCGTAAGTAAATTTAAGATTATTTATTAAATTTTTTTTATTTATTCAAGTTAATAATCCAGTCGTTTCTTCTTTGTAGGTTTTTTTCCGTTTAATGTTGCCAGGGCTCTTGGAGAAATTATCAGGGCTAACTTCCATGGTCCCTACCTCAACTTTTCGATGGTGCCCCCAAACTTGAAGTACGTCTGGCTCGACGAGTTGAGGGTATATATCTATATCTTCTAGTTAATTATTAGTTACTCTTTAATCAACCATTTTTTAAATTACATGATAATTAAATTTGTATGTTAGACGACGTACTGGTGGCTCCCCCATCATGAGGACGCGATCCGCAGGACCTACAAAAGCGCTGCCTCGAAGAAGATACGAGATATGATTCATGACCTGAAAATGGGGCAGACGAGGCCGAATTGGATCCGGCACGACTATTATGAGGACCTCCTAGATATGATGAATACTCCTGCGTACAAGAAGAAATCGGAGAAAGTGAAGGCGAACCGACGGGCCGCGGGGCTTCATACGGGGGGATCCAGGCCCCACGCAGCGACGCTTGCAGATCTGGTGAGATACCGTAAATTCATTTCACTATCGAATTAGGTATTGTTAATATACGGAGTTAATTAAGTTCTACGAAAATTTCGTATGCAGACCCAACGGGCGGTGAATGAAGGAAGGGCGCCAAAATCGGTCACATGCACGACGTCTTCCAGCATACGCACAAGAGACGGAAGGACGGGAGCTTCGTCGACGAGAGGGCCAAGGAGACTGATGTAAGTACTTATGTTTATGAGATTTACGTTATAATTAAAAGTATTCGGGCTACAACTTAGGTAAACTTAGGATACACACTTAGCTTAGTAAAACATAGGATTTAGATTACAACTTAGGTAAATCTTATAATAAAAACACATTCATTTGATAGGCTGCGTATCGTGAGGCCCTTAGTCGGGCTCAGTTAACTGAGACCGAGGATATCGGTGACACGACGCCCGCCCAGACGCCCTCTTCTTTGGCCGCTCACAACGACTTGTTCGTAGATACCGTCGGCGGCTTTAAGAAAGGGCACCTGTACGGAGTCGGCTCCCTAGGGCCGTTGCACATGGTGACGTAAAGATTTCTACCGACACCGCCTCCTCCCGCAGCTCCGGTAGACGATGATGTTAGGTCGCAGCTTACGCAGCTGCACGAGGCGGTGTCGTCCTTACAGAAGCAAATTGTAATATACTTTCTGCCTCCGTCTGTTGCTGCCGGTCCGTCTGCTGCTGGTGTCGGTCTGCCTTCTACTGGTGCCGGTCCGTCGACTGCTGCTCCCGGTCCTTCTTCTGTCGGTCATCTTTCTTTCAACCCCGCTGCCCCTCTGGTACCGCCTTCGACTGTGACGGAACTCCTTGATCTCATGTCGCCAGAGCAGCTACGCCGACTTCCGAGCAGTGTCTACGACGACTTGCCGCCGTACCTAGTGGAGCAGTATATTCGTCGGTCGTAGCAGGGATTACCACCACCGGACAATCGAACTCCTCCTCCTCCTTAAAGTATTGTAATTAAGAAAATTTAGAATATTGGTGAGAATTTGGAAATATTTGTGGGAATTTCGGATTATTGGCGACGGATATTAGCTTATGATTTCAGAATATTTATGATATTTTATATTGGTGTGCACTATATATTTGGTCTATGTAATTGTTGGATAATTGGTGTGCATTATATATTTGGTCCATGTGATTGGTGGATAATTGGTGTGAGTTATATATTGGTTTAGTTTATCCATATTTGTGTGAACAGGGAAAGCTCTGTATTTTTTTTCAAACAAATCTCAGTTAGCGACGGACTAGTGACCACTTAGCGACGGATGTTTCCAGTTTCCGACTACCTTTCGATGGAATATCCGTCGCTATCTGGAGATTTAAAACTGTTTCCAGTTAGCGACGGGTCGTCGACGGATTAGCGTCGAAAAATCCGTCGCCAAGGTTCTGGAAATACATAGTTCGACGGAAATAGCGACGGAACATCCGTCGCCAAGGTTCTGGAAATACATAGTTCGACGGAATAGCGACGGACCATCCATCGCCAAGGTTCTGGAAATACATGACATTTCCAAAACAATGGCGACGGATTATCCGTCACTAGTCCGTCGCTTCGTCGACGGATGAGCGACGGAGTATCCGTCGCCATGGTTCTGGAAATGCCAAGCATTTCCAAAATGTGGTCGACGGATTATCCGTCAGTATTCCGTCGCTAATTCATCCTTTGTTAGCAATGGCATTCGACGGAATAGCGACGGAACGATACACTCTTATACGCTGTTACGACGGTTTACCGACAGATTATCCGTCGCTAGCTTCTACACAGTTCAGTATTTAATACTTGAAATCGATGAAAGACCGTCGGAAAGTCATCGCTAAAGCATCGTATTGTGACGACGAAAAGCCGTCGCTAATCCGTCGCTTGACGACTACTTAGCGATGGATCATTATTAGCGACGAGCTGATTACCGACGGATTATTTTGACCATGATCCGTCAGTGATCGATCGCTAATGCAAATTGCCGACGGAATAGCGACGGATCTGGCCGTCGCTAAATCGACATATTTTGGTAGTGTATAAATCATCGCAGGAGGTATAGAGGGTCCGACATATTTGCGATAGCAAGTCCGTTTGTTCAAGTCAATTATACAAGCTACCTAAGGCATCGTAGAGATCGATTTGACTGGTGGGCAGTATACAAGATTAAATCTAGAAATATATTCAACGTTGGAGACCCAGCATACCAAGAGGACCAGATCAAAAAGTCCCAATAATTGGGCCAACAATCGGATACAATAGATGTTGAAGATATTATTGAGGAAAATAGAGGGGAGGAAGAGGTTGATAAACAAGACTTAGCTGTCAACCAGGGGAGAAAAAGGCATCTTGTCCCAAATATTGAGGCAGAAGAAGAAGAAGAAAAAGATGAAGAAGAAGAATTTGATGGGGATGAGGATACATATGAAATCGATGATGATGATAAGGATGAGGATGAGGATGATGATGAAGACGAGGCCGAGGATGAGAACGAAGACGATGACTATGATTAGATTAAATATCGTTGTATATTAAAAGCACTTCCAATTACATGAATTCAATTTGACCTCATAAAAGCAATTACGTGAATTTATGCTTTTTCGTTCGTTCATCTACTTATTGTATGATTTTCTTTTTGCAGATGGCACTCCTAGTCCTTTTTGTCGCGACGGCACTCGTCGCTCTGCTGGTGGTATATATATTTTAGTTTAGAATTTTATATTCATTTACACTTCTATATTGTTAATTATGTTTATGTATTCTATTTACAGGTCATAATGGCTAGCCGTGGTCATACTGGTGGTGGTGGTGGTGGTGGCCGTGGTTGTGGTGGTGCTAGTGGTCGTGGTCGTATTTAATCTTCCTAGGATGTGACCCTATCTAGCGAACCCGACCCGGAGAGTACCCTAGGCACAGACTCATTCCGCCGTCGATCGGCAACTTCATCGAGGCATGAGTCTCCATCCGCTAGCGGATTCGTTCCTCCAGCGGATCCGTTCCGCCAGCGGACCAACCAGCGGATCCATCAGTTACTGCACAGTGGGCCCCAGAGTACCCCCATGCTCGGTTCCATCCGGTTACTGGGGAGTACATGCGCGGACCCGCGGATCCTCCGACGGCACCAGAGAGGCCGATAAGCGAGTTCCGACGAGAACTATGCCCACGGGGTCCTCGTAAATAAATTTAAAATAATTTATTAAATTTGTTTCATTTATTCAAGTTAATAATCCAGTCGTTGCTTCTTTGTAGGTTTTTTCCATTTAATGTTGCCAGGTCTCTAGGGGAAATTATTCGGGCTAACGTCTATGGCCCCTACCTCAACTTTTTGTCGGTGCCCCCAAACGTGAAGTACGTCTGGCTCGACGAGTTGAGGGTATATATATATATCTTGTGGTTAATTATTAGTTATTCTTTAATCAACCATTTTTTTAATTACGTGATAATTGAATTTGTATGTTAGACGGCGTTCTGGTGGCCCTCCGATGACGCGATCCGCAGGACCTACAGAAGCGCTACCTCGAAGAAGATATGGGATATGATTCATGACCTTAAAATGGGGCAGACGAGGCCGAATTGGATTCGGCAGAACTATTATGAGGAGGTCTTAGATAAGATGGATACTCCTGCGTACAAGAAGAAATCGGAGAAAGCGAAGGCGAACCGACGGGCCGTGGGGCTTCATACGGGGGGATCAAGGCCCCACGCAGCGGCGCTTGCAGATTTGGTGAGATATCGCATATTCATTTCACTATCGAATTCGGTATTATTAATATACGAAGTTAATTAAATTCTATAGATGTTTTGTATGCAGACCCAACGAGAGGTGAAGGAAGGAAAAGCGCCAGAATCGGTCACCATGTACGATGTGTTCCAGCATACGCACAAGTGGCGAAAGGACGAGAGCTTCGTCGACGAGAGGGCCAAGGAGATTGATGTAAGTACTTACGTTTATGAGATTTACGTTAGAATTAAAAGTATTCTGACTATAACTTAGGTAAACTTAGGATTTACACTATAACTTAGGAAAACATCGGATTTAGATTACAAGTTAGGTAAACTTATAGTAGAAATACATTCATTTGATAGGCTGCATATCGTGAGGCCCTTAGTCGGGCTCAGTCATCTCCTGTCGAGGATGTCGGTGAAACGACGCCCGCCCGGACGCCCTCTTCTATGGCCGCTCGCAACGACTTGTTCGTAGATACCGTCGGCGGCTTGAAGAAAGGGCGCTTGTACGGAGTCGGCTCCCTGGCGTCGTTGCACATGGCGACTCAGAGATTTCTACCGACACCGCCTCCTCCCGCGGCCCCGGCAGACGATGATGTGAGGTCACAGCTTGCGCAGCTGCATAAGACGATTTCTTCCTTGCGGGAGCAAATTGCCACGTACTTTCTGCCTCTTTCTACTGCTGCCGGTCCGTCTGCTGCTGGTGCCAGTCCGTCTGCTGCTGGTGCCGGTCCGTCTGCTGCTGGTGTCGGTCCTTCTTCCGTCGGTCATCTTTCTTTCAACCCTGCTGCCCCTCTGGTACCGCCTCCGACTGTGACGACACTCCTTGACCTGATGTCGCCAAAGCAGCTATGCCAAATTTCGGACAATGTCTTCGACGGATTGCCGCCATACATAGTGGAGCAGTATTATCGTCGGTCGCAGCAGGGAGTACCACCACCGGACGATCGAACTCCTCCTCCTCCTTGATGTATTATATTTGAATAGTTTTTAAATTTTAAATATTTGTGGAAATTTTGGATATTATAACGACGGATATTAGTTTTAAATTTTTAGATAATTGGTGTGTATTTTATATTGGTTTGGGTGATGTATATTTGTGATACATTATATTCGTGTGTGATTTATATTGGATTATATATTGGTCTATGTGATTGTATATTGTGATTTTCCGATGTTTCGGATGTTGTGTGAACAGGGAAAGCTCTGTAATTTTTTTTAAAAAATCTCAGTTAAAGACGGACTAGTGATGGATTGGCGACGGATAACCTCAGTTACCGACTACATTTCGACGAAAAATCCGTCGCTAACTGGAGGATTCCTAATATTTTTCAGTTAGCGACGGATAGCCGACGGAATATCTTTTCTAGCGACGACCTGTCGACGGATTGTCCGTCGACAAGGTTCTGATGGTATGAAAGATGCACAGAACCTTAGCGACGGACAAACCGTCGGTAAGCCGTCAGTCTCTCGTTGGCTTTCACTTGGCGACAGATAATCTGTCGCCAAATGTAGCAGCTAATTTGCAACGGTTTGGCGACTGAGTCCGACGGAATATCCGTCACCATGGCTCTGGGAAGGTCAAACATATCCAGAACCGGGTCGACGGATTATCCGTCGCGATTCCGTTGCTAAGCCGTCACGAGGTAGCGACGGAATAGCGATGGACTGATACTCTCTGATACGTATTTACCGACAAGTTTTCGACGGAATTGCGACAGATCGATACTGTCTAATACACAGTAATGACTGTTTTTCGACGGACTAGTCCGTCGGTAAGAGTCTCTATAATTCACTACCTGATACTTGAATTCGACAAAAAAACATCGGTAAGCCATCGCTAATATAACGAATACTGACGACGGAAAGCCGTCGCTATTCCGTCGAGTGGCGACTACCTAGCGACGAGCAGATTGTCGACGGATTGTTTTGTTCAAAATCCGTCAGTGATCCGTCGCTGATCTGTATTAGCGACGGATGGGTGACGGATGTGGCCGTCGCTAAAACAAAAATTTTTGGTAGTGTATAAAATATTTTTCTTGACTGTTTTTAGCCGTCAAGATAGCAGTTTTTAGAAACCGTCAATATAGGTGAAAACTTTTCTTGACTCCGGCCTAGGTGACGGTTATTAGCCATCAAGAAAAGCTTCAATGGAAAGAGCATTTGCAGCAGGATTGAGTTAATTGTTGACATTTTATAACCGTCAGGAGAAGCTAAATTTTGTATAGCAAAAACTTTATTTATAATTATATATAATAAATCGAACAAACACATAATATCAATAATCCAGACGATATACATACATCACATAAGTGTAATATTCAATTTTTATATTAACAAACTGTATTGTTCATTCACCACAAACTTCCAACATATCCAACCACAAACATCCAACATCTGCCCAACCACAAACATATCCAACTAAAGTATGTATTTTTTTGTACATCTTAAACATCAAAAACCTATATTTATATAAGTCAAACCAAACTACGTGGCGAACCCGGAGCACCTCTCTCCTATATTCACAACACCTTCATTTTTTATGCAGTTCCTGATGTAGAAGCATGAAAATTTCGGTAGACTTGACAACCATGCGCCCAAGCCAGGGAAGACATATATGCCCAAGTCACCAATGAAGACATATGCGACCAAGTCACCAATGAAGACATTTGCGCCCAAGTCACCAGTAAAGCCATATGCGCCCAGACCACCAGTGAGGTCATATGCGCCCAAGTCTCCAGAGTGAGCTATGCGTCTATGTGCCCACTCTAGGCTACTCCAGAAGGGGATATATAGCCCTATTTTAGGCTATGCACCCAAGCCAGAACAGCCCCTGACTCGGTCAAACCCACGATCAAATCGTGCACCGAAGCATACGGCCACGTCAGTCTCCACGAGCAGTCGTGCACCGAAGCATGCGGCCACATCAACACTACGATCAAACCACGATCACGCATTCTACATGCACCTACGTCCTGTGCGCCCAAAGTAGGACTATGCGTCCATATGAAAACCAGTGTGTTTCCTCATGTGGGCGCATAACATCATTCCAACACAAGAACGACTATAAAAAGGGGTCTCATACCTCTTCAAAACACAGAATGGAGAGCACTTTCAAGAGCCAAATTGCTGCACTTCTTGCCAGTGAGCTGAGAGTTAGCAATTTTCTTAGGTTTTTTCCACTTTTGTAATCGGAGTGTTAACGGAATAAAGGAGCAACTGCCACTCGATCTCCATCTTTCCATTCCCCAAAATTCTTTTTGTACTTGGGAATCCTCAGCGCAGGATCTCTTAGGCGTACTCGATTTATGGTGCCTTGTGCCAATAAGAAAATACAGCATTTCTTTTTCTTTTTTGTGTGTGTCCGCAAAAATGACGACTCTGCTGGGGACTACTTTTTCTCTGATAAGAAGGTGGTAACGCAATTCGATACTGACAAAGTGGGGAGCACTCAGAAGATGTTGATCGTAAAGTTCGATCAGCAGGCGTTCGAAGAAATGCTCTCGAGGGACGGCTCTACTCTATCGAAATTAGCGAAGCCAAATAAGTCTCGCAAGACTTGGCTTCCGAAGGCTCGCAGTGCATATCCTGCCAGTGTCATAGCAGATATGCAACTGAAGGACTCTGTCACATGGATGCTTGGCTCTGCCACAGAAGCTCCACAAATGAAGAAGGCTTACACCGTTCTGGGCTCTACTAGCCCAGCGACTTCTCTCATGTGCAACCAACAACAGAGTGTTCAACGTTCGAGACTTAGCAAAGGAAAACACTATGATGCCAAGAATTAAAGTGTTCGAAACTATGGGCAAACTCAGCGAGGCTCACAAACGAAAGAGGCGAAGCTGGGAGAAAGCAGCGCTGCTCCACCAAGCATGCACCCAAAGCTATGCGCCCTAGAGGGTGTGTGGGAGCATAACTCTGGCCAGAAGACTTCTGTCTTCGACAGATTGTACATCCAGGGTCATGCGCCCAAGGCTATCCGCCCAAGCTCAACTGACCCATACTATGTGCCCACATCGATGAAGCTTAGGCATGCTGCCAAGAAGCATGCGCCCAAAGGTAGATTCCATGGCCTATGCATCCACAGCAAAAAGACAGGTCCCAACGCGTATAACACGGGGCTGTCTTCAAGGTTATCACAGAACTTAGGTGTGGAGGTTGCCCCTGCACTTGAACTAAGTTCGGATATACCAACTCTCCTTACAAACCCAAATGTAAAGCTCAGCGATGCATGTGACATGGATTTTAAGGCAAAACTCCCTTCCGGAAACTTACGTAACGTGATAAATCATAAGCGTAAAGCAAGGGATGATATATCAATTCATGGCGCACATTCGTGCACCATTATTGTCATCAACTGTTGCTGCTCCAAAGCAACAAGAGTGCCTCAGAGACAGTCCGTGTTTCAACGACTGCATTGCTCTGAGAATGAAAAGCTACTGTATGTTTCATCCAACATAGCTTCATGGGATCCCCCTTATGGAAGCCCCAATCAAAGACGGTGGACCACGAACCCAACTTTCTCTCTCATTTTTGTGAACAGAAGAAGAAAAAAATCTGCCGACAGATAGCCAGCAGGCTGTCACATTTGAAGGAGCCTATATGGGTACTCGGTCGAAGACGAGATTTCGTATAGATGACGAGGACTCCCAAGCTGGGGGTAGTATTCCCTTAGAGTCTGAAGCAGATGACCTTCATACTGGGGTAGCCTTCCAGATGACGATGATCTTTCCGAGTCTGACAGCGACTATCTATCTCCCCTACCAGAAGAGGAGGGTCTTGTCAACTCAGAGACAGACAGTATCAGCACCAATTGTACTGTTTCCCCTGTTCTTTCTCGCATGTTATCTACATACATGGCGGATGGAGAAAGACCTAAAGAAGCCAGTGGTCAGACCAACAAACGGTGAGAGGGTCTTGAAACAGCATTTGCCAAGATCACTGATATGCTTACCAGTATTATGGCGGTCCAAGCTGCTGGGGCTGTTCCTCCACCTCAATAAAACGTCTCAGCACACGTTAGTCCGGCTCATAGAAACAACTTTCCTTCACTACAGAAGGAGTATCATTCCGTTGCACCTCTTCTAAATCTTGTAAATACTGGGGGTGGTCCTTCACCAACGATGCCTGACAACCGTACATCAGCAGTTTCTCAACACCTGCTCAATCAACAGAATGCAATTGATTCTCTTGTTGCCCGTCTCGATACCATCTCACACAAAGACGAGCTTTAGAAGATGGAAATATCTCAACCCTATCCTCCAAAATGGGAGAATGCTACTTGCCCTCCTAACTACAAGCCGCTGACGTTAAATTTATTTGACGGGATAACTTCTCCTCGCCAACACATGACATACTTTAATACGCAGACTCTACGCTTACCCAAAGACGATCCGTTCTTGTCAAAGCTGTTTATTAGCACCTTGCAGGGGAAAGCTTTTGAATGGTTCTGCAGTCTGTCTGATGGTTGTATTAATTCTTTTAAAGACTTGGAGAGGTTATTCCTCAACAGGTTTTACGAGAGTGGCATGCATGTTAGTATGTCCACCCTCATCGAGACCAAGCAAAGGAGGACTGAGTCTGTCATTGCTTTCATCGAACGCTTTAGGCAGCTAGTATTGAAGAAGTCCATCGGTATACCAGACTTAGAACTTATGGATACTTGTCGACATATCTTCCTTCCCACAGTAAAGTTTTGTCTGGGTATACATAAGTATGATACATGGCCCACTTTCGTTGGGGCCGCTGATGCTACTGAAAATGACGTCCCTAATCTGGAATTACTGTGGTTGAAAACACCCAAATCTGAAGACAAAGGCAAGCACCCTCAAACTATCCCTGTCCGTAGGGGAAAAGGGAAAGAAGTCTTGAAGGTCGACACTTCCAAGGGAGCTTCCAATTCTTAGGGCGCCTCTGACAAACCTAATGTAACGCCCCAGTCCCAAAATACATAGGACCAAGTATGTAGACATGCCAGCTATATACATACGAAGTGAAAGGGCCTTGTATGTATACATAAGCTGTAAAATACAGTAATCCAAGACAAACTAAATCTCATCCACAATGAAAAGAATAATAATATAAAAATCAACTTGAATTTTTATGATACAATCGTTGGGCGGAGACTGTCACGACCCGTACCCTAGAGTAAGGGCACGAGAGGTGGGTACGTCCAGCCTACGCCGCAGTATCGACGGTAGAACGCTGTCCTAGGTCAAACATCTAACAATATAAAGGTACCTGTACAGTATATACACTCCGAATGGAGGTGACATAGCAAATAGAGTCTCAATCACATCTAAGGTAGAGCATGATAAAAGATAGATAAAATATGAAATCCATAAAGAGATACCGCAGATGGAAGTCTAAGTGTCTAAGATACACAAACCCAGAAAACATCTCAAATATCAAATACAGTAATCCATAAAGTAAATACAACTCAAGACAACTAAAATAACTATCTACACAACCTCTACTGTGTCTCCTCTAGGCTAGCAGGCAACCTCCAAGCTATCTATAAAATTTATCAACAGGTCCAGTCAGGACAGGAGCGAGCACAAAACATCTCACGCAGATCATAACAGGTTAGAAAATATAACGTGCAATAGAGTAAGATACATGAAACGCTGAAAGAAGATGTATATAAAAACAGAAGGATATGATAATAGGAAATATCTATATATGATAAGTAAGAACTGTAAGCAATATGTGATTTAGAGTACAATATGGTAATGTAAACGGGTTAGGTTATACAATAAAATGGGACTCCTTTGTACGTGGTTGTACAATAGACATATACAATTTCTTATACAATAGGATTGATCACATAACCATTTCTACTCTCTCACCCCAATCAATACACAAGGATCCAATTCAGTTACGTTACCTTATACAATGGCTTGTACAATGGCTTGTACAATAGAGCTCAATGTGATAATGAGAGTAAATATGCACAATGAGTGTACAATGATAAGGGTATTCAATAAATATAATATGTTAGTGAAACGCATATCACAATATGTATTTAGTGAACACAAAGGAGATAACATCACGAAAGAAGATCCATATAGTACCAATCCGTGTTACCAATGTGTCAGCATCAAGTAAATTAATCTATGGCAAGAATAGACGTTCTAGCAAGTATGAAACGGTCAGAGAATGTACTTGCCTGATAACCTGAACAGCTGATAGGTATAGAGGTCCAAACTGAAGCCATAGAGTCCTATTTAGAGCAACACAGGTCAAGATGTGTACGAGAGATGATAAATAAAATATACAATGCATCTGCATGCTGTCTAGGTCAAACTAGACTAAAGTCAACACTTGGTCAACTCTAGTCAACCATACTAGTCAAATTAGGTCAACTAGGTCAAGTCCTAGCCCAAACAAGTCTAACAAGTCTTACTAGGCCTAACCAAGCCTAGGCTAGCACTCACACAATCATAAGACAATATGAACCACAACAATGCATAATATAAAATAGATAATATATATAAATATATACCTTCATACATACATGCATATCCACATTATATACATATTTATATATATAGGCATATGTTACATCATGCATATTTACATAGTTACATAGATATATACATTCATGCATATTTACATACATACTTTTATACATTATATATGTTAACATTCATTACAATGCATTATATTTTACTTA
Organism: Iris pallida; assembly: GCA_029216955.1. NCBI lineage: Eukaryota > Viridiplantae > Streptophyta > Magnoliopsida > Asparagales > Iridaceae > Iris > Iris pallida. The sequence continues at coordinate 2,562,613 of JANAVB010009999.1, forward strand.
TACCTTTGATCGATTCATTCATTCATATATGACATTCAATAATGCATTTATACATTCATTCATATCCCATATACATGCATATTTCAGTTCAGACATTATATCCATTCACATATTATTAAGTTGCATACATATACTTATTTTTATTACATACATGTCATTCATGCATATTACATACTTACATGCATCTCTACATTATATATATTGTATACAACATGTAAAAATAGAAGAGGGAAAATGGGGAAAAAAACTGAAAAGGAAAGGGAAGGGAAGAAAAATGTAAGAAAAATGGAAAACAATGGACATATACATGCTTGCATCATATATTCTACATTACCAAACATGCTATCATTATATATTGCATTATATTATTTATATATTATGCATTCATATCTATCATTACATGTATACCTTGCATTCATATCTAGTATTCATTATATACTTTCATGCATACATTGTGTATCATTCTTTCATTCATGCATTTATGCATTGCTTACATACATTATTTTAATTACATTCCTATATGCTTGCATTCAACCATATATATACATTAATATAAAGAGGATATATATCATATATATATCATTTCATTCATCTAACATATCATATATTACATACTCTATATTCATTTAATACCCATACTACATTGGCTCATAAGTTACACAAAATACATATATCGTATAGTCACTCTTCTACTTAAAACTAATACTGTACCAATTGGGCCTCTACTAAATTCTAGAATTAAAGTATGTCGTAGCCCTTTGTGTTAGCTTTCCGAAACTTTAAACGGATCGCATTTTCGTGTTCGGAAGCTCCCGGAATCGCAAAAATACCGAAACACGTTCGTCTTTCGTACAACTGACACTCAAATAATTCTACAGAAAGTTACAAAAAGAATTTGTCTTATTAAAATACATATTTTGAAAGCTAACTTCGATACGGTTCTTTTAAAAAAAACAGAAGATAAATCGGAGTTCTAAGCTAAAAGTTATAACATTTCTAAGTTGCTTTGGTTAATAAAAATGTGGATGAATATTATGACGAATTTGACAAAAGAACACATATAGGCCAAGATACTTGGATACAAACATAGGTATCCAAATGAAACTCATTCTAACCATCCTAACTAAGATCAATCCACTCTCTAACCATTATAAAACTGAATTTAAATATCTATTTAAACTATTATCATACATACATACACATGGGGTGTCCTAATTTGGGATCTATCAAGTAGGACACAAGACACATATCTAAAATCCTCAAGAGAGCTCCAAATGGCCTCAAATTTGAATCTAAATGGGACACATGCATGAGGATGGATTCTACCGATTCAAAACTAATTTATATGCAAAGAAAATCAATTTAGATGATGGCTTTTACCTATTGGGAGTGGAATCCCAATGAAATCCTTTAGGACACGGCTCCGATACGAAGATCCCTCAAAGTGGACACTCCTCCTCGTACTCCTCTTCCAATCCTTGGTAGCACCCTTCCCTTGGAGAATGGGAATGATTGAGGGAAGGTTTGGTGAAGGAATGATTTGATTTGGAGATCAAATCAATGGGAAGGCTCTCTAAAATTAGGGAAGAACAAAAGGAAAATAAAAGAGGCAAGATTGTAATGAATGAAATGAATCATTCTCCCCTAAAGGTGGCTGCCATAAAGAGTCCATTAGGGCTAATGGGAAATTTCCTAATTAACCCTCTCTAGTCTCATATGGTTAAGTCTAGACTAGGTTCAAGTTTGGGGTCAAAATGATCTAGTTTTGAGTCTCTAACTTAACCATTCTAACATGATAAAAATTAGTTTAACTAACTTAAATGTTGGGTCTTGTGAGCCATGCTTAACTTAATATTGGGTCCCATCTAGAGTTTAAGCTACCCGAGTCACAATACAAGTCAGAACGAGACGAAACTCAAACCCGACTAAACAAATCCAATAAAAACAATATTAAAAATATAAAATTTTCCCAAAATATTAAAATATGAAAAATGACTAAAATCATAATACATCAATTTAAATATTATTAAAATAATCTAAAATTCACCAATTAATCAAAATCCTAAATAATTCAAAAGTCACAAAATGATCAAAATACCCTTAGCCTAAAAAGTTGTAAATAGTCATTCTAATCACATGGTTAGGTCCCTATGGTCACGGTTAGTCTCTAGGCTCAACAGTTCTAGAGTTCACTAGCTAACACATCAAAATTATAATTCACCAATTTTAAATAGTATTAAATTAATATAAAAATTCCCATAAACCATAAATCATATTATTAAATAATAAACTTTTACAAAAGTTCAAAATTACCCTCAATTTAGAAAAGTGGGTGTTACAATCCTACCCCCCTTAGAAAAATTTCGTCCTCGAAATTAAAATGTTCATACTCCTTCTAAGTCAAACCCCCACAATCAAAGTCTCAGAACTTAAACAAATCATACAATTTAAAAGGACGTCATACAGGGTCGTAGCGTACGGTGGTAGTGAAAGTCTCATCTAGGTATACTAGTCATGCTAGACCAAAACGGTCATAGGATATCAAACATACAAGCAATCAGGGATGTTAAACTGGAAAAGATACAGAAATAATAAATTATCAAAACTGTAAGGCAGTCTACCATCTTATATGAAAAATGGTACTTATCAAAAAATAAAATAAAGATAACTACCAATTATCTATAAAGGGGTACAGAAAAAATCAAAATCAAAAGTTAAAGAATGAAAGTCAATTGCATTAAAATCCAATCACAATATAGGATTCTCTTAATCCTGTTAAGTCTAAATTGTAAGTTCTAAAAGTTATGTTGTTCATGTGTGTATGGGTGTATGTGGACATGTTCATATGGTTAGATAGTAGGCATGTGTATATGTGAAATATACATGAAAGTGTATAGGAGGATTTAGGTTTCAAAATAATAGCTATCAAGTTACACTACTCATGGCATATTGGTTAAACAATCTACAATGCACAATCTATTTACTCATAACATACATGGCTAACCATATATATACATATATCTATATGTATAGAGAGGTAGAGATTTAGTTATGCATCTATATACATTATAACATGTATGCATAAACTATATATATATACCTATATAGATATATGAACATAACATAGAGATGAAGCGTTAGGTTTACATAGCAGTTGTGAACATTAGTGTACATTAGTGTAGAGTGTCAAGAGTACAGGGGTTATAACTTAAAATGAAGGGTTCAATCATTCAGTTCAGTTTAGCATTACATATTAAATCTGAAATTGACTAAACATTTAAAATCAATGTGAAAAATGTTAACATGTGTTCAGTTTTAGGATTTTGGAGAAATTCGAACATCAAACCAACCCAAGGTTTATCACAACCTAACATGTAAAAATATGAAACCTAGTATTATATCCCTACATACAATAATGTATATACCTCAAAATATTACATTTAAAAACAACAATTTGAACTAATATTTAAAATCCAGTATTAAGGGTTAATATGCACACATTCTCAGATTTGACAAGTTCAAACACAAAACTCAACCAATTTCTTTAAGAATTGAAACCTTGTGTATAAGATACATGTGCAGTGATGTAAACAAATCTAATAACATGAAATTTGTATTTAAATTACGAATTTAAACTGGAAAAGCAGAGAACTATTCTCTGATACTGTATTGTGTCAGAGATATTGGGGTTTTGAGAATTTAACATCAACAACATATTAATATGTATTTAGATGGGTTGGTAATCAAAGTGTAGCATGCATACGTGTCAGGCAAATTGTCTGTGTCCGCTATATATATATTCTCATGTCCCAATATAAAAATCAAATTCCATATCAAGACCAACATTTAGATTCCTACCAAGATTGCAAGTAGGTGATTGATGTAATCAAGACAGTTTTATTATTATTATTATTTAATACAAGAATAATAGTAAGAAGAAAAAAACGATAAAATCTGTTCTGCTTATATGTTTAAAAAAAGAACCATTTTGAAACCAGAACTATAATATCAAATCCAAGATAAGGTCTAGCAAAATCATCGATTCATTGTATTAAGAAGAAATTCATAGTAAAAAGTTACACAAGGTTTATAATACAGCTAAAGCTACTCCTAAGTTAAATAATGAGAGGCAAAACAAACAAAACAAATAATAATTCTTTTTTTTGAGAATGACTGAAACAAAAGTTGAGAAAACATGTTCAAGAATATTTAAGGTACAATCTGATAATCATATGCCTCTATCCAAAATCATGGTACTCTAAATCCTCGTCATACTAGTAAGCAAGGCTACGATAATCACAAAGTTCTCGACTTAGGCACATACCTCTAGAATCATGGTATTTAAGATTCACGATGTCGCTAGCTTGGCTGCAAAAACCTTAAATTCCCACACCCGAGAAATATATCCAAAGTCAGACTATATGTCCACACCATGCTGGCTAATGTGACTGTAGAAGACTAGATTCCATAACTTAGATGACCTAGCCCATATAATTTCATCTTGACAAAAATTAAATTAAATCAACAATGGATACCCAAAAATCAAATTCATTAACTAACCAAGAAAGATAAATATAAACTATTAGAATCAAATTTTGAGATATTTTATAATGAGATTCTCAAGGGTCATCCTATGAATCTCTCAAGGGAGCCTAACTGTGATTGAGTACCTTCAAAATATATCCTAATCCTACTGCAGGCTGTAGTGGTACTCTAGTTCGAATACCACTACACAAACTTGACCTGCATGGGCCACCACTAAAAACGTGTCACGACCCACACCCTAGAGTAAGGGCACGAGAGGTGGGTACGTCCAGCCTACGCTGCAGTATCGACGGTAGAACGCTGTCCTAGGTCAAACATCTAACAATATAAAGGTACCTGTACAGTATATACACTCCGAATGAAGGTGACATAGCAAATACAGTCTCAATCACATCTAAGGTAGAGCATGATAAAAGATAGATAAAATATGAAATCCATAAAGAGATACCGCAGATGGAAGTCTAAGTGTCTAAGATACACAAACCCAGAAAACATCTTAAATCTCAAATACAGTAATCCATAAAGTAAATACAACTCAAGACAACTAAAATAACTATCTATACAACCTCTACTGTGTCTCCTCTAGGCTAGCAGGCAACCTCCAAGATATCTGTAAAATTTATCAACAGGTCCAGTCAGGATAGGAGCGAGCACAAAACATCTCACGCAGATTATAACAGGTTAGAAAATATAACGTGCAATAGAGTAAGATAGATGAAACGCTGAAAGAAGATGTATATAAAAAACAGAAAGATATGATAATAGGAAATATCTATATATGATAAGTAAGAACTGTAAGCAATATGTGATTTAGAGTACAATATGGTTATATAAATGGGTTAGGTTATACAATAAAATGGGACTCCTTTGTACGTGGGTGTACAATAGACATATACAATTTTTTATACAATAGGATTGATCACATAACCATTTCTACTCTTCCTCCCCAATCAATACACAAGGATCCAATTCAGTTACGTTACCTTATACAATGGCTTGTACAATAGCTTGTACAATAGAGCTCAATATGATAATGAGAGTACAATATGCACAATGAGTGTACAATGATAATGGTATTCAATAAATATAATATGTTAGTGAAACGCACATCACAATATGTATTTAGTGAACACAAAGGAGATAACATCGCAAAAGAAGATCCATATAGTACCAATCCGTGTTACCAATGTGTCAGCATCAAGTAAATTAATCTATGGCAAGAATAGACGTTCTAGCAAGTATGAAACGGTCAGAGAATGTACTCGCCTGATAACCTGAACAGCTGATAGGTATAGAGGTCCAAACTGAAGCCACAGAGTCCTATTTAGAGCAACACATGTCAAGATGTATACGAGAGATGATAAATGAAATGTACAATGCATCTGCATGCTATCTAGGTTAAACTAGACTAAAGTCAACACTTGGTCAACTCTAGTCAACCACACTAGTCAAATTAGGTCAACTAGGTCAAGTCCTAGCCCAAACAAATCTAACAAGTCTTACTAGGCCTAACCAAGCCTAGGCTAGCACTCACACAATCATAAGACAATGTGAACCACAACAATGCATAATATAAAATAGATAATATATATAAATACATACCTTCATACATACATGCATATCCATATTACATACATATTTATATATATAGGCATATGTTACATCATGCATATTTACATAGTTACATAGATATATATATATATTCATGCATATTTATATACATACTTTTATACATTATATATGTTAACATTCATTACAATGCATTATATTTTACTTATACCTTTGATTGATTAATTCATTCATATATGACATTCAATCATGCATTTATACATTCATTCATATCCCATATGCAAGCATATTTCAGTTCAGACATTATATCCATTCACATATCATTAAGTTGCATACATATACTTATTTTTATTACATATATGTCATTCATGCATATTACATACTTACATGCATCTATACATTATATACATTGTATACAACATGTAAAAATAGAAGAGGGAAAATGGAGAAAAAAACTGAAAAAGAAAGGGAAGGGAAGGAAAATGTAAGGAAAAGGAAAAACAGTGGACATATACATGCTTGCATCATATATTCTACATTACCACACATGCTATCATTATATATTATATTATATTATTTATATATTATGCATTCATATCTATCATTACATGTATACCTTGCATTCATATCTAGCATTCATTATATACTTTCATGCATACTTTGTATATCATTCTTTCATTCATGCATTTATGCATTGCTTACATACATTATATTAATTGCATTCCTACATGCTTGTATTCAACCATATATATACATTAATGTAAAGAGGATATATATCATAAATATATCTTTTCATTCATCTGACATATCATGTATTATATACTCTATATTTATTTAATACCCATACTACATAGGCTCATAAGTTATACAAAATACATATATCGTATAGTCACTCTTCTACTTAAAACTAATACTGTACCAATTGGGTCTCTACTAAATTCTAGGATTAAAGTATGTCGTAGCCCTTTGTGTTAGCTTTCCGAAACTTTAAACGGATCGCATTTTCGTGTCCGGAAGCTCCCGGAATCGCAAAAATACCGAAACACGTTCGTCTTTCGTACAGCTGACACTCAAATAATTCTACAGAAAGTTACAAAAAGAATTTGGTTTATTAAAATATATATTTGGAAAACTAACTTCGATACGGTTCTTTTAAAAAAAGGGAGATAAATCGGAGTTCTGAGCTAAAAGTTATAACATTTCTAAGTTGCTTTGGTTAATAAAAACGTGGATGAATATTATGACGAATTTGACAAAAGAACACATATAGGCCAAGATACTTGGATACAAATATAGGTATCCAAATGAAACTCATTCTAACCATCCTAACTAAGATCAATCCACTCTCTAACCATTATAAAACTGAATTTAAATATCTATTTAAACTATTATCATACATACATACACATGGGGTGTCCTAATTTGGGATCTATCAAGTAGGACACAAGACACATATCTAAAATCCTCAAGAGAGCTCCAAATGGCCTCAAATTTGAATCTAAATGGGACACATGCATGAGGATGGAGCCTACGGATTCAAAACTAATTTATATGCAAATAATATCGATTTAGATGATGAGTTTTACCTATTGGGAGTGGAATCCCAATGAAATCCTTTAGGACACGGCTTCGATACGAAGATCCCTCAAAGTAGACACTCCTCCTTGCACTCCTCTTCCAATCCTTGGTAGCACCCTTCCCTTGGAGAATGGGAATGATTGAGGGAAGGTTTGGTGAAAGAATGATTTGATTTGGAGGGGAAGGCTCTCTAAAATTAGGGAAGAACAAAAGGAAAATAAAAGAGGCAAGATTGTAATGAATGAAATGAATCATTCTCCCCTAAAGGTGGCTTCCATAAAGAGTCTATTAGGGCTAATGGGAAATGTCCTAATTGCCCCTCTCTAGTCTCATATGGTTAAGTCTAGACTTGGTTCAAGTTTGGGGTCAAAATGATCTAGTTTTGAGTCTCTAACTTAACCATTCTAACATGATAAAAATTAGTTTAATTAACTAATTTAAATGTTGGGTCTTGTGAGCCATGCTTAACTTAATATTGGGTCCCATCTAGAGTTTAAGCTACCCGAGTCACAATACAAGTCGGAACGAGACGAAACTCAAACCCGACTAAACAAATCCAATAAAAAAATATTAAAAATATAAAATTTTCCCAAAATATTAAAATATGAAAAATGACCAAAATTATAATACATCAATTTAAATATTATTAAAATAATCTAAAATTTACCAATTAATCAAAATCCTAAATAATTCAAAAGTCACAAAATGACCAAAATACCCTTAGCATAAAAAGTTGTAAATAGTCATTCTAATCACATGGTTAGGTCCCTATGGTCATGGTTAGTATCTAGGCTCAACAGTTCTAGAGTTCACTAGCTAACACATCAAAATTATAATTCACCAATTTTAAATAGTATTAAATAATAAAAAATTCTCATAAATCATAAATCTTATTATTAAATTATAAACTTTTACAAAAGTTCAAAATTACCCTCAATTTAGAAAAGTGGGTGTTACGGAGACAAAGTCCACTACCAACTATCTCAATGAAAGAAATGTACAAGAATCGAAAAAAAAGGCAAGACGAACCAAGCGCAATCGTCTTCGAAGGAATGGAGAATACCACGGCCTTGGCTAGAATACCTGCGGAAGACATGAACACACACCTGGGGAAAAACCAGGTCCTCAGACGGACGTAGCAAGATACAGGAAGAACAAGCTAATATGAACTGTCAGAATAATAAAATAATACATGAAAGACTATCCTAGACACAAATATGTAAAGGAGATTCTAACCGCCTAATTTGTAATTTAGAGGACAACTTTTATTCACATGGGTGGGATTTTAGGCTATGTGTACGTAACTGGCATCCAGTCATCTGTATCCGTCCGTAACGTCCAAAACGTCAGAGGGTATCTGCAAATATATCGCCATAGTTCCATCCGGAGACTGTGGTTTACCTATTTGGATTCCCATAGGCACTAGCGACTGTCCTCTCCTAATATTTTCTACACTGTTCAAGTCATGTCCATGGCTCACCCAGTTTTGTAACTGCTTGAGTCTCTAAAACCCTAATCATAGCAGTTATGAATATCTACTGTCACACGACTTTAGAGATAGCTAGTCAATAAGTCGTGCCCCTAGTAACATGTCTCAAACCGTGTAGTGTGAGTGTCACAGCCAAAGGAAGATATAAGGATATCCCCCAACAAGAAGGTAGTCCGCTAACATTAAGTCAACATGCATAAAATAAAGTAACGACTAATAAAGTCACTTGCACCCAAGTATGGCTTGGACGTGCAGTTTATAACAAAGAAAACTAACAATATGAAATAAAATAAATAATACAGAAAATAAATAATTTGACAGTAAATTAGCAAGGTATACTTGCCTGTTGCGACGCCTGGTGAGCTGCCTGGTATGGTACAATAAAGGTGGCACAAGATCGACTTCGGTGTTACAACTACGCAATATGATTTCAGGCGATTGGACAGACTATGCTATTGAGTCCGGAATAATCAAATTAGCTAGGGACGATATAGGAAAGTTCGAGATTTGCAAGAAGATGGAAAAGAATAGATAATCGAAGAGAAATAAATATTCATAATAATATTAGAATATATATATGTGAAAAACTCTATTTAGTCGAAATATTTAATAAATTTTTAGAAAATAATTATAATAATTGGATACCTTGATTTTATCAATCAAATATTTTTAAATAAATATTTTGAAACGTTGAAACCCATTTTAGGGTTTACCCTTATTTGGTCAAACTAAAAACCATATTTTAAAATACCATAGAATATTATATGTAGGGCTTCAAAACTAAATTTAAAAAAATAGATATAGGATTAAGCCTAATACAATATTCTCATCAAGACTATAATTAGTAAAAATTTATTTAATATTTAATTATTTTTGAAAACTCTATCTTATCAATAACTTGTTAGATACATACTTGAAAATATAGGAAAACACCTTTTTTAGATCAAACTATAATTTAGAAATACAACAACACTATTTTTAGGTCAATATTTAAAGTATCATTTATATTATATTTTAGGGTCAAAAGTCCTACTGAAGATACCATAAAGATAATATAATAATTATTTTCAGACTTCAAAATCCAGTTTTGAAAATAAGTATAGGCCAATCATAGTACAATATTTATTTACAAATAGTGTTGGAAAATAATAAGATATAATTCTCAAATAAATAATATTAATAACAATATATACTGTTTGTTACTAATTATAGTAACACTCTAGGTTACTTTAGTAATAAAAAAAATACTATTGTTCTCTCTCACTTAATAAGTCTTCTCCTCAAAAGTGAGGAGCAGCAGATAAAGAAAGAAGCAGCAGATAAAGAAAAGGAGAAGGAAGTGAGAGAGAAAGGAGAGCGAAAGAGAGAGGGGACGGTGGTCGGAAATCATCAGAGGAGGCGGAGAACGGGGAGCAGGCGTTCGAGAGGGCTCGGCCTCGGCGCGGCGAGGGTGGAAGAGCGGGATCTGAAAGGGGTGGCATCTTGCTCCGGAGACCGCGGTAGGCCGCTGCCAAGGAAGGAGCGGGAGAGAGGGCCGGGTTGACGGCTAGAGGTGTGGCCGTGTATGGGGACAGGGGATGCGCCGGAGCGGACTTCCCCGGTTGGAGGGCTCGTGCCCGAGGGCTGGTGGAGGAAACCCTTCGGCGGAGTGGAGGCGGGATCACCCGCACGGCCGACGGTCAAGCTGGCGAGGGGCGACGGCCAAGGACGGGGGCGGCACCGAGGAAGGTGAGGGCTTCTACTTATTTCTCTGTGTTTTGGAAAATGATGGATGTGATGATTTTGGTGGTTTTGGGTGTTGGTGCGATGGTTGTCGTCGTCAGGGGTGGTGGTTTATAAGGATCGTGGTGGTGGAAGTCAGGTGGTGGCGGGCTGATGGTTTTGGTGGAGGGGGTTGCCAGCAGAAGGGTGACTGGTGGTTTTGGTGGTACAGCGGGCTGTTTTATGGCGGGATGCAGTGCCACGGGGATGTGGACAGCCAGGTGCGGAGGATATCAATCACTACGGCGGGTCAGAACTAGGGTTCGACGATGGATGGGCGAGCGAGGGGATGGCATGTGTGTTGATGCCTGAGGGGATGGCCTGTGTGTTGATGCCTGTGGTGATGGTGATCGGAGTAGGGGTAGGTCGGTATTCTGACCCAATCTAGGGTTAGGGTTAGATTTGGGATTAGGATTAGGGTTAGGGATTTGGTCATGGATTTGGGGGTTTGGGGTTTTGGACGTCGTGTCATGCGCGACATCGAAATTGGAGGACGTGTCCGGGGCTGTCGGACATGGAAAAGAAATTGTAAATGTAAAAAGAGAGAGAAAAAATAGTGGAAGGGGATCGGGACACAGACACGATGCACATTTGGGTTATGGAAATTGTGGAAGATGAATTATGGAGAAAACAATATGGAGTAGTATCTGGCTATTTATAGGATGTGAGAATTCCCAATTGGATAGGGATTAGAAAAAGATTTAAATCCCCTTTTAGATAATTTACCATTTAATTTAAAAAATCAATCAAATCCAATTCCAAATCCAAATTTAAATTCTTTTAGTTTAAAATCAAATAGGATAAATCAGTTTTCAAACATAGATATTAGTTTAGCTATTTAAATATATCCATAAAATTAATTCAAGATTTAAATTGCCACAATAATTTTAAAAATATGCTTTTCAAAAATACAAATAATAATAATTTTAAAAATTACATTATTATTTAAAAATAAACTAATAAATAATTACGAAATATATATGTATGCACAAATTAATATTTACAAATATATATACTCTTCTAGTATACCATTTTATAAGAATATTATTTATTATTATAACGGTCTAAATAAAAGGCTTTTTATAAATAAAATCATAAATTTAGAAATTTTGATAGCTGAAAATAATTATTATATATATTATCTTGAAACTATAAAAATAGGAAAAATGTTTTTCTAAAAATATGTACGCTCGCACATATTCGCACTTGTCGAGCAATTACGAAAAATAAAATTTCGTGTGCGACGTACAATACGACTACGTGACGTACAATACAAAATATTAAATCAGTACCAAATTTAAAAAAAAATATAGTAGAAATTTAGGAGTTTTACATCCTACCCAACTTACAAAAATTTCGTCCTCGAAATTAAGAATAAGTAGGAGATGAGAAGGTACAAGGGTATATCAATGAGAAACAATCAAATCGCGATGTTCAAACATGCATTAGAAAATCGTGATTTCGATAACCACGGAAATAAATCATGAATTTAATTTAGAGAGTAATTGATGGTAGCGTGTTAACGCAAGAAGAGACAAGGATTAATGGTCAATAAGGGATGGTAAATTGATTTGAGATCAAGGACAAGTGGTTTCCTAGGGAGAAAATACTCGTCTAGGTTTTTAGAAGTATGGTTAAGGGAAAGGGTTCCAATCCTTCCTAAGTTTTAAACAGTTTAGAAAGTCATGACAATAGATTGAGAGTTGAAGGAAATGGCCTGTAACTTGGGACGAGATTGGAGTCATCTGGGTTAGTCTATGGCTAACTATCTTGGCAATAGATGGTGGGCAACTAAGGTGATACTTTGGGTCTATCTATTAAGTACGAGTCTTCGTCTAAATAGGTGAAAGGCGAAAACCAATATGAGTCCAAAGAAGTTGTTTTCGAATACCAATATGTGGTTCAAAGGCGAGTGAGTAATTCAAAAAGAATTGCCAAGACTATCGCGGATGGGACCCTAGAGGACAAGTTCTATGTCCCCATCCACGTAGAACGATAAATAAAAGTGAACCAAAGTGTATTTGGTTGATCAGACCATCATGCACCGGTTCTAATTAGACAATATGCTAGTGAGCGCTCAATAGCATATGTCATGAACAAGCTCGAAAACAGTTAAACTTGCAAAACTAGGCTATAGTAGCAACATTTAGTCAAGATGGTAAAATATAGGCACGTGAGATTATTATTGAAAGAGACTAGAATTAGTTCGAACTACTTAAGAATCTAAGTCTTGTTTGGTGCCTGTATAGTCGACCTATTGTCTCCTTGTCTACGGCTTTGGTCGATCAATAAGGTATGGTCCTTAAAAAGGCCTTGGTAGTCCACTTAGTATCTACTATAATGAGTCATAAGGATGAAGGCAATGCTAGGTCATGAGGCATTCTACCCAACTTACAAGAATTAAACTAGTAGGGTGATGGGACATGGGTCATTTCCACCTAGTATGGGTTATCTTATTAATCTCTATCAAGCACGAAAGAAGGGCACGAATCACGGTAGAAGGGATCAAGCAAGATGCAACTCGAGGAGTCAAGCAAGAAGGCAGTCAAGTATGTGGATGAGTTCCTATACTCTAATCCTATATGCAGGTTTGCTTGGCACGGTAAAGTAACCAAACAATTTATCTTGACCTGCATGGGCCACCACAAAAACATGTAACACCCCAGTCCCAAAATATGTAGGACCAAGTATGTAGACATGCCAGCTGTATACATACGAAGTGAAAGGGCCTTGTATGTATACATAAGCTGTAAAATACAGTAATCCAAGACAAACTTGTCACCCCCAGTTTTCAGAAACAGGGGTATTTTTGTCGTTTTACATTTTTGAATATTTTTAAAATTTATTTTATTATTTATGATATTATTTTGGGGTTAAAATTTATTTTATTATTTATGATATTGTTTTGGGGTTATTTGAGTCGGGTTCGAATTTCAACTCAATCCGACTTGAAACGGGGACCCGGAGGTAGTTTGACTCTAGTGGGACACACACACTAGTTAGGCATGGCCCACATGATATTAATTTTAGTTCACATGATAGAAATATTTTAGTTAGAGGTTAGACTAATTATTATGGATAAGGTTAGTGTGATTAGAGACTTTAGAATGACTAATTTAGCCCCAACCAATTAGCCCTTTCCTAATACTCATAGAATAGGTTAGTGGGGGCATTTTGGACCTTACCATAATAGGACAAATAGCCCCATATGGCCAGCCACTTTGGGAGAGGATAGGCTCAAGTTCATTTCATTATTCTCATCCACATTCTCTCTCTTGTTCTTCCCCAAATTCCTAGAGAGCAATCCCTAGCAATTTCTCCACCAAATCCTTCCATTTTGCCACCAAATCTTCTTCTTTCCTTCTCCATTCTAGCCAACGAGGAAGCTATCCAAGTTTGGAAGGATTCGGAGCTCGTTCGTGTCCTTTTGGAATCTCTATGTGTCGGTGTCGCTCCGGGAAGGCTTTTCTTCGATTCGATCTACCGGGAGGTATAAATCCCTTCTCCTTTTTATTTTCTCATACATATAGGTCTATTTTGAACCCATAGGAATGACCCCCATGGTTGTATCTCCATTTGTGTCCATTTCGTGTCCATTTGGAGGTCATAGGAGTGTCCTTTGTGTTGTGGTTGTGTCCATGTGGGAAAACCCCAAATTTGGACACACTATGTGTTGTTTTTATGTATGAATGAATTATTACATATTTAATCTCATATTTTTGTATTGGAGATGTGTTCTATAGTGTCTCATATATATATATATATATATATATATATATATATTAGTGTAGAGAGTGAGTTCTTGATATATTATGTTATATACTTGTGTTCTTTTGTCTCAAACTACCCAAATCCGTCATAATTTTTATCCACGTTTTTAATTTCAGCCCTAACTTAGAAATGTCATAACTTTTAGCTCAAAGCTCGGTTTAATCTCCCATTTTTTTAAAAGAAGTGTATTGAAGTTAGCTTTCCAAAAACATATATTAATAGGCCTAAGTCTTTCTGTAACTTTTTGGAGAATTATTTGAGTGTCAGCTGTACGAAAGACAAACGCGTTCTCGGTGTTTTCGCGATTTCGGGAGTTTTCGGAAACGAAAACGCGATCCGTTTCAAGTTTCGGAAAGCTAACACATAGATCTATAACATACTTTAATCCTAGATTTTAATTCATGCTGAGATGATACAGTATTGATTATTATTAGGAGTTACTATTCGACATATGCATTTTGTGCACCCTTGTGTGTAATATAATGTTCTATTTGATTTTAACCCATATTAATGTATATACATTATGTAATTAAATAGAGAATGCAAGCATGAGTAAATTTTTAAATAAATGATGTATGAGGTGTAAGTATCCTATCTAATGTAAGCATGTATAAGTATGGCTTGTAATGAATATGTAGGTTCCATAGTATGTAATGTATGGTGCATATAGTAGTGCAAGAGAATAAATGAATGATGAATGAATGCAAGCATGAATGTAATGTAATAATAGATGTAATGTATACAATATACAAGTTAATGAGATGTAATATTCTATGTTAACACAAATCTTATATTATCTCATATACCCCTTACACTATGTAGACACTATCACACTTGACACTTTGTTCACTTACACTTTGACACTCTTTGATATGTATACACTATGTATGCCTATTTAACCCTCACTTGCCCCTTTGCCATGTTCACATACACACACATAGCCTCTTAAATAAGTATTTATGAATACTATTAACTTAGCTATGTATGTATATTATATATATGTTAGCATATTGTGTTGTAATATATAAGTTTATATAACCATTTGAAATACCATGATTATAGACCTAATATTGAATACCAATATATGCATGTGTATATATGTGTAGACATATATAGTTTAAAGTGATAGATTACCTAGTGTATATCCAATGTGAATTCTTGCCTATTTGAGTATTGAATAATTGCATACTATATAGAGTTGGGTGTATGTTGGCTTGTATAGCCTTGTATTGATGTGTGCTTGCTAGGATAGTCTTGGTAAGGCCTAGTAAGACTTGCTGGGTTAGGACATGACCTAGTTTGACCTAGTTTGACTAGTGCAGTTGACCAGAGTTGACCAAGGGTTGACTTTGGCCTAGTTTGATCTAGATTCATGTAGAATACATTGTAGTGCTTTATATTACCCTTCTGGACATGTTGTGACTTGTGCTGTTCCAATTAGGAGCCAGACACCTCTCCTCGGACAGTATCTTAACCTTCGACATTCAGATATCAGGCGAGTACATTCTCTGATCATTTCATAACTTGTTTAGAATTATATTCCTGCTCTAGTTTACCTTATTTGATGCTGTCACGATATTATCACGGATTGGTACTATATGGATCCCTACATTGAGATGTTATCCCCCTCGGGAGCATCGGATACATTATGTCATGTGTTTCGTGTACATCATGTATTCCTCGCTCTCATGTTATTCATATTTTTCATGTACTTCATGCTCGTTCATGCATGCTCGTGTACTCTCATGTGCTCTCATGAATCGATCATGTTTCCCATGTATCTCATGTATAACCTATATTACATGTGTACTCATTTATGAGCCTTCATATGAATTTCATGTACACCCATTTTTGGGCCCCCCATGTGAACTTCATGTGCACTCACGTATGAGCTCTCATGTATACTTCATGTGCACCCATTTATGGGTTTCATGTGAAAACCATGTACGTAATATAACTTGTTTGGATCCTTGTGTATTGATTGGGGTATGGGGGAGTATAAATAGCCATGTGAACAATTCTAAAGTAGTATAGCCATGTGTGCCTCTTTAGTATAGTCATGTACAAATCCAGCCGTTCACATGTCGACTTTGTACTCTAAATTACTAGTCACTGGTAGCTCTCTACTTATAGTAGATATTTCTATTACAGTTCTCTCTCTGTTTACATCATGTACTTTCTTTCAGTTTCATGTATCGTACTCTCTTATATGTTTATATTCTCCAACCTGTTATGATCTGCGTGAGATGTATTGTGCTCGCTCCAGTCCTGACTGGACCTGTTGATAAATTTTACAGATAGCCTGGAGGTTGTCTGCTAGCCTAGAGGAGACACAGTAGAGGTTGTATAGATAGCCAGGGTTTTGTTCATAGTTTATGTTCAGTTGTCTTGAGTTGTACTTATGGATTACTGTATTTGAGCTTTGAGATGTATTTCTGGGTTTGTGTATCTTAGACACTTAGATTTCTATCTGATGTATCTCTTTTGGATTTCATATTTTATCTATCTGTATCATGCTCTACCTTAGATGTGATTGAGACTGTATCTGCTATGTCACTTCCATTCGGAGAGTATATACTGTACAGGTACCTTTATATTGTTAGATGATTGACCTAGGACAGCGTTCTACAACCGACACTGTGGCGTAGACTGGGCGTTGTTACGTACTCGTACCCTTACGGTGGGTGTGGGTCGTGACACGTTTTTAGTGGTGGCACATGCAGGTCGAGTTTATGTAGTGGTATTCGAACTAGAGTACCACTACAGCCTACAGTAGGAATATGATATATTTTGAAGGTACTCAATCACGGTTAGGATTCCTTGAGAGATTCCTGGGACGACCCTTGAGAATCTTATTTTAACTTCGATTTGAAATCTGTTTTTCCCTGATTTGATTTACCTTTACTTTCTGTTATTGAACTTGATTTTGATGGATTATTGTTGAACTTTGAATCTTGATGATAGTGGTTGAATTTGAGTCTGTATTTTTATGATTTTTGATGGATTATTGTTGAATTTTGAATCTTGATGATAGTGGTTGAATTTGAGTGTGTATTTTTATGATTTTTGATGGATTATTATTGAATTTTGAATCTTGATGTTAGTTGTTGAATTTGAGTTTGTATTTATATGTATATGTACATTTTTTTGGAATTAAGGTATAACCTGATAACATACTTGATAAGGACAGTGAGAAAGGTAAAAGTCTACTTTATTATGGAATTTAGAATTTATTGCAGTCATATTTGCTAGCATGACAAGGACGTAGAGCCTGATATAGCTATACTTATCTTAGTTATGAAATCTAGATTTTCTCGCAGCCATACCGGGTAGCGTGGTAAGAATTCTAGATAACATGATTATAGGGTGTATACCTTATTATGGACTCTATCATTTATTGCAGCTATGCTTATTGGCGTGGCAAAATTCTGACAACATAATTTCAAGAAGACGCATATGATTATCAGATTGTACCTTAAATATTTTTGAACATATTTTCTCTACTTTTGTTTCAGTCCTTCAAAAAAAAAGAAAAAAAAAGAAAGAAAGAGAGAATTGTTATTTGTTTGTTTTGTTTTGTTTCTCATTTATTTAACTTAGGAGTAGCTTTAGCTGTTTTTATAAACTTTGTGTAACTTCTTACTATGAAATTCTTCTTAATACAATGAATCGATGATTTTGCTAGACTTTATCTTGGATTTGAAAATTTAGCTCTGGGTTTCAAAATGGATTTTTCTTTTAAACAGATAAGCAAAAACAGATTTTATCGTTATTTCTTTCTTGCTATTATTCTTGTATTAAATAATAATAATAATACTGTCTTGATTACGTCAATCACCTGCTTGCAACCTTGGTAGGAATCTAATTGTTGGTCTTAACGTAGAATTAAAATTTTATATTGGGACATGAGAATATATATGAATATATATAGTGGACACTTTCCTGACACTTATGCATGCTACACTTGATTTCCACCTATCTGAATACATATTAATATGTCGTTAATGTTTAAATTTTCAAAACCCCAATATTTTCGATTCTCTGCTTTTCCTAGCTTAACTCGTAATTTAAATAAAAAATTTCATGATAATAGTTTTATTTATATCACTGCACATGTATGTTATACGTAGGGTTTCAATTCAAATTTTTTTTTGGTTGAGTTTTGTGTTTAAATTTGTCAAATCTGAGACTGTGTGCATATTAACCCTTAATACGGGATTTTAAATGATAGTTCAAATTGATTGTTTTAAATGTAATATTTAGAGCTGTGTACATTGTTGTTGTAGGAATATAAATTTAGGTTCCATATTCTTACATGTTAGGTTGTGATAAATATTGAGTTGGTTTTGATGTGCAAATTCTCCAAAATCCTGAAAACTGAATACATGTTAACATTTTTACATTGATTTCCATGTTTAGTTCAATTTCAGATTTAACATGTAATATTGAACTTTATGCATAGATAAATGTATTGATAGTATATTAGGGTTTCATTTCTATCATGTTAGGATATATTGGGAGCATTGAGATTAGTTGTGATGTTTCAAACTCCTAAATTTTGAAATTGCATTATGTTAATATTGCACTGGTTTAAATGTTAGCTTATTTTCAGATTTTGTATGTAAATGCTGAACTAAAATTGGGTTTAACCTTTCAATACTAAGCTATAACCCTGTACAAGGACATACACACACCCTAACTTAGTATACCCTGTCATGTAACCTAACTCTTCCTCTCTATGTCATAATTATGTATCTATATAGATATATATAGAGCTTAGGCATACATGTTATAATGTATATACATACATAACTAAATCTCTACCTCTTTATATATACTTATATACATGGTTAGCCATGCATGTTATGAGCAAATGAGTTGTGTATTGTAGATTGTTTAACCAATATGCCATGATTAGTGTAACTTGATAGTTATTGTTTGAAACCCCAAATCCTCCTACGCACTTTTATGTATATTTTACATACACACACGCCTATTATCTAACCATATGAACATGTCCACATACACCCATACACACACGAACTACATAACTTGTACATAATGCTAGCTTTTTTCTCTCTAACGCTATATATATAAATATATTGTGATTGGATTTCCATACAATTGGCTTTCATTCTTTAACTTTTGATTTTGATTTTCTTGAATAGTACCCCTTATTAGATAAATGGTAGTTAACTTTATTTTATTTTGATAAGTACCAGTTTTCATATAGGATGGTAGACTGCCTTACAGTCTTGATGATTGTTATTTCTGTATCTTTTCTAGTTTAGCACCCTAGATTGCTTGTGTGTTTTGATACCATATGACCGTTTTGGTTTAGCATGACTAGTATACCTAGATGAGACTTTCACTACCAACGTATGCCATGACCCTGTATGTCATCCTTTTAAATCGTATGATTGTTTAAGTTCTGAGACTTTGATTGTGGGGGGGTTTGACCTAGAAGGAGTATGACCATTTTAATTTTGAGGATGAAATTTTTCTATGGTGGGTAGACTTGTAACACCCAGTTCTCTAAAATGAGGGTAATTTTGAAATTTTATAATTTTAATCATTTATTGATTTGACATTTAAATCATGATATGATTTTTGGTAATTTTAAAATCATTTTAAAACTATTTAAAATCATGACATGTGATTTTGATGTTTTGCTAGTGAAACCCTAGAGACTGTTTGACCTAGAGCCTAACCATGTGATTAGGATATTTTAATGTCATTTCTGGCCTAAGGATATTTTGTATTTGACCTCTTTGAATGATTTTGATATTTATTGCGTTGGTGATTGTTGATTTTGACCTTTGATAGGTGTGATTTTGTGATGGTTTTGTGTCCGTATCGGACACGTATCAATTTTTATTTATAAATGTTTGATGTGCCTCAAAGAGATTTTTTTTTATTGCTGATTTTTTTTGAAAAGTATTTGAATGAGATTGTTTTCTGCATGTGTTTCCTGTGATTGCTTTGTTTTAATTTCGAGGACGAAATTTTTTTTAAGGTGGATAGATTTGTCACCCCCAGTTTTCAGAAATAGGGGTATTTTTGTCATTTTACATTTTTGAATATTTTTAAAATTTATTTTATTATTTATGATATTATTTTGGGGTTGAAATTTATTTTATTATTTATGATATTGTTTTGGGGTTATTTGAGTCGGGTTCGAATTTCAACTCAATCCGACTTGAAACGAGGACCCAGGGGTAGTTTGACTCTAGTGGGACCCACACACTAGTTAGGCATGGCCCACATGATATTAATTTTAGTCCACATGATAGAAATATTTTAGTTAGAGGTTAGACTAATTATTATGGATAAGGTTATTGTGATTAGAGACTTTAGAATGACTAATTTAGTCCCAACCAATTAGCCCTTTCCTAATACTCATAGAATAGGTTAGTGGGGGCATTTTGGACCTTACCATAATAGGACAAATAGCCCCATATGGCCAGCCACTTTGGGAGATGATAGGCTTAAGTTCATTTCATTATTCTCATCCACACTCTCTCTCTTGTTCTTCCCCAAATTCCTAGAGAGCAATCCCTAGCAATTTCTCCACCAAATCCTTCCATTTTGCCACCAAATCTTCTTCTTTCCTTCTCCATTCTAGCCAAGGAGGAAGCTACCCAAGTTTGGGAGGATTCGGAGCACGTTCGTGTCCTTTTCGAATCTCTACGTGTCGGTGTCGCTCCGGAAAGGCTTTTCTTTGATTCGATCTACCAGGAGGTATAAATCTCTTCTCCTTTTCATTTCCTCATATATATAGGTCTATTTTGAACCCATAGGAATGACCCCCATGGTTGTATCTCCATTTGTGTCCATTTCGTGTCCATTTGGAGGTCATAGGAGTGTCCTTTGTGTTGTGGATGTGTCCATGTGGGAAAATCCCAAATTTGGACACACTATGTGTTGTTGTTATGTATGAATGAATTATTACATGTTTAATCTCATATTTTTGTATTGGAGATGTGTTCTATAGTGTCTCATATATATATATTAGTGTAGAGAGTGAGTTCTTGATATATTATGTTATATACTTGTGTTCTTTTGTCTCAAACTACCCAAATCCGTCATGATTTTTATCCACGTTTTTAATTTCAGCCATAACTTAGAAATGTCATAACTTCTAGCTCAATGCTCGGTTTAATCTCCCGTTTTTTTTAAAAGAAGCGTATTGAAGTTAGATTTCCAAAAACATATATTAATAGGCCTAATTCTTTCTGTAGCTTTCTAGAGAATTATTTGAGTGTCAGCTGTACGAAAGACAAACGCGTTCTCGGTGTTTTTGCGATTCCGGGAGTTTTCGGAAACGAAAACGCGATCCGTTTGAAGTTTCGGAAAGCTAACACATAGATCTATAACATACTTTAATCCTAGATTTTAATTCATGCTGAGATGGTACAATATTGATTATTAGTAGGAGTTACTGTTCGGCATATGCATTTTGTGCACCCTTGTGTGTAATATAATGTTCTATTTGATTTTAACGCATGTTAATGTATACATTATGTAATTAAATAGAGAATGCAAGCATGAGTAAATGTTTAAATAAATGATGTATGAGGTGTAAGTATACTATCTAATGTAAGCATGTATAAGTATGGCTTGTAATGAATATGTAGGTTCCATAGTTTGTAATGTATGGTGCATATAGTAGTGCAAGGGAATAAATGAATGATTAATGAATGCAAGCATGAATGTAATGTAATAATAGATGTAATGTATGCAATATACAAGTTAATAAGATGTAATGTTCTATGTTAACACAAATCCTATATTACCTCATGTACCCCTTACACTATGTAGACACTATCACACTTGACACTTTGTTCACTTACACTTTGACACTCTTTGATATGTATACACTATGTATGCCCATTTAACCCTCACTTGTCCCTTTGCCATGTTCACATACACACACATAGCCTCTTAAATAAGTATTTATGAATACAGTTAACTTAGCTATGTATGTTTATTATATATATGTTAGCATATTGTGTTGTAATATATAAGTTTATATAACCATCTGAAATGCCATAATTATAGACCTAATGTTGGATACCAATATATGCATGTGTATATATGTGTAGACATGTATAGTTTAAAGTAATAGATTACCTAGTGTATATCCAATGTGAATTCTTGCCTATTTGAGTATTGAATAATTGCATGCTATATAGAGTTGGGTGTATGTTGGCTTGTATAGCCTTGTATTGATGTGTGCTTGCTAGGATAGTCTTGGTTAGGCCTAGTATGACTTGCTGGGTTAGGACATGACCTAGTTTGACCTAGTTTGACTAGTGCAGTTGACCAGAGTTGACCAAGGGTTGACTTTGGCCTAGTTTGACCTAGATTCATGTAGAATGCATTGTAGTACTTTATATTACCCTTCTGGACATGTTGTGACTTGTGCTGTTCCAATTAGGAGCCAGACACCTCTCCTCGGACAGTATCTTTACCTTGGACATTCAGATATCAGGCGAGTACATTCTCTGATCATTTCATAACTTGTTTAAAATTATATTCCAGCTCTAGTTTACCTTATTTGATGCTGTCATGATATTATCACGGATTGGTACTATATGGATCCCTACATTGAGATGTTATCCCCCTCGGGAGCATCGGATACATTATGTTATGTGTTTCATGTACATCATGTATTTCTCGCTCTCATGTTATTCATGTTTCTCATGTGCTTCATGCTCGTTCATGCATGCTCGTGTACTCTCATGTGCTCTCATGAATCGGTCATGTTTCCTATGTATCTCATGTACAACCTATATTGCATGTGTACTCATTTATGAGCCTTCATATGAATTTTATGTACACCCATTTTTGGGCCCCCCATGTGAACTTCATGTGCACTCATGTATGAGCTCTCATATATACTTCATGTGCACCCATTTATGGGCTTTATGTGAAAACCATGTACGTAACATAACTTGTTTGGATCCTTGTGTATTGATTGGAGTATGGGGGAGTATAAATAGCCATGTGAACAATTCCAAAGTAGTATAGCCAAGTGCGCCTCTTTAGTATAGTCATATACAAATCCAGCCGTTCACATGCCGACTTTGTACTCTAAATCACTAGTCACTGGTAGCTCTCTACTTATAGTAGATATTTCTATTACAGTTCTCTCTCTGTTTACATCATGTACTTTCTTTCAGTTTCATGTATCGTACTCTCTTGCATGTTTATATTCTCTAACCTGTTATGATTTACGTGAGATGTATTGTGCTCGCTCCTGTCCTGACTGGACCTATTGATAAATTTTACAGATAGCCTGGAGGTTGTCTGCTAGCCTAGAGGAGACACAGTAGAGGTTGTATAGATAGCTAGGGTTTTGTTCATAGTTTATTTTCAGTTGTCTTGAGTTGTACCTATGGATTACTGTATTTGAGCTTTGAGATGTATTTCTGGGTTTGTGTATCTTAGACACTTCGATTTCTATCTGATGTATCTCTTTTGGATTTCATATTTTATCTATCTGTATCATGCTCTACCTTAGATGTGATTGAGACTGTATCTGCTATGTCACCTCCATTCGGAGAGTATATACTGTACAGGTACCTTTATATTGTTAGATGATTGACCTAGGACAGCGTTCTACCGCCGACATTGTGGTGTAGGCTGGGCGTTGTTACGTACTCGTACCCTCACGGTGGGTGCGGGTCGTGACAAAACTAAATCTCATCCATAATGAAAAGAATAATAATATAAAAATCAACTTGAATTTTTATGATACAATCGTTGGACGGAGACAAAGTCCACTACCAACTATCTCAATGAAAGAAATGTACAAGAATCGAAAAAATATGGCAAGACGAACCAAGCGCAATCGTCTTTGAAGGAATGGAGAAGACCACGGCCTTGGCTAGAATACCTGCGAAAGACATGAACACACACCTGGGGAAAAACCAGGTCCTCAGACGGACGTAGCAAGATACAGGAAAAACAAGCAAATATGAACTGTCAGAATAATAAATTAATACATAAAAGACTATCCTAGACACAAATATGTAAAGGAGATTCTAACCGCCTAATATGCAATTTAGAGGGCGACTTTCATGCGCATGGGTGGGATTTTAGGCTATGTGTACGTAACTGGCATCCAGTCATCTGTATCCGTCCGTAACGTCCAAAACATCAGAGGGAATCTGCAAATATATCGCCACAGTTCCACCCGGAGACTGTGGTTTACCTGTTTGGATTCCCATACGCACTAGCGACTATCCTCCCCCAATATTTCCCACACTGTTCAAGTCATGTCCATGAATCGCCCAGTTTTGTAACTGCTTGAGTCTCTAAAACCCTAATCATAGCAGTTACGAATATCTACTGTCACACGACTTTAGAGATAGCTAGTCAATAAGTCGTGTCCCTAGTAATATGTCTCAAACCGTGTAGTGTGAGTGTCACAGCCAAAGGAAGATATAAGGATATCCCCCAATAAGAAGGTAGTCCGCTAACACTAAGTTAACATGCATAAAATAAAGTAACGACTAATAAAGTCGCTTGCACCCAAGTATGGCTTGGACGCGCAGTTTATAACAAAGAAAACTAACAATACGAAACAAAATAAATAATACAGAAAATAAATAATTTGACAGTAAATTAGCAAGGTATACTTGCCTGTTGCGACGCCTGGTGAGCTGCCTGGTGTGGTACAATAAAGGTGGCACAAGATCGACTTCGGTGTTACAACTACGCAAGATGATTTCAGGCGATTGGACAGACTATGCTATTGAGTCCGGAATAATCAAATTAGCTAGAGACGATATAGAAAAGTTCGAGATTTGCAAGAAGATGAAAAAGAATAGATAATCGAAGAGAAATAAATATTCATAATAATATTAGAATATATATATGTGAAAAACTCTATTTAGTCGAAATATTTAATAACTTTTTAGAAAATAATTATAATAATTGGATACCTTGATTTTATCAATCAAATATTTTTAAATAAATATTTTGAAACGTTGAAACCCATTTTAGGGTTTACCCTTAGTTGGTCAAACTAAAAACCATATTTTAAAATACCATAGAATATTATATGTAGGGCTTCAAAACTAAATTTAAAAAAATAGATATAGGATTAAGCCTAATACAATATTCTCATCAAGACTATAATCAGTAAAAATTTATTTAATATTTAATTATTTTTGAAAACTCTATCTTATCAATAACTTGTTAGATACATACTTGAAAATATAGGAAAACACATTTTTTAGATCAAACTATAATTTAGAAATACAACAACACTATTTTTAGGTCAACATTTAAAGTATCATTTTAATTATATTTTAGGGTCAAAAGTCATACTAAAGATACCATAAAGATAATATAATAATTATTTTCAGACTTCAAAATCGAGTTTTGAAAATAAGTATAGGCCAATGTAATACAATATTTATTTACAAATAGTGTTGGAAAATAATAAGATATAATTCTCAAACGAATAAAATTAATAACAATATATACTGTTTTTTTCTAATTATAGTAACACTCTAGGTTACTTTAGTAATAAAAAAAATACTAATGTTCTCTTTCACTTAATAAGTCTTCTCCTCAAAAGTGAGGAGCAGCAGCTAAAGGAAGAAGCCGCCGAAGAAAAGGAGAAGGAAGTGAGAGAGAAAGGAGAGGGGAAAGAGCGGGAGAGAGAGGGGACGGTGGTCGGAAATCATCAGAGGAGGCGGAGAACGGGGAGCAGGCCTTCGAGAGGGCTCAGCCTCGGCGCGGCGAGGGTGGAAGAGCGGGATCGGAAAGGGGTGACGTCTTGCTCTGGAGACCGCGGTGGGCCGCTGCCAAGGGAGGAGCGGGAGAGAGGGCCGGGCTGAAGGCTAGAGGTACGACGGTGTATGGGGACAGGGGATGCGCCGGAGCGAACTTTCCCGGTTGGAGGGCTCGTGCCCGAGGGCTGGTGGAGGAAACCCTTCGGCGGCGTGGAGGCGGGGTCACCCGCGCGGCCGGCGGTCAAGCTGGCGAGGGGCGGCGGCCAAGGACGGGGGCGGCACCGATGAAGGTGAGGGCTTCTACTTATTTTTCTGTGTTTTGGGAAATGATGGCTGTGATGATTTTGGTGGTTCTGGGTGTTGGTGCGATGGTTGTCGTCGTCGGGGGTGGTGGTTTGTAGGGATCGTGGTGGTGGAAGTCAGGTGGTGGCAGGCTGATGGTTTTGGTGGAGGGGGTTGCCAGCAGAAGGGTGACTGGTGGTTTTGGTGGTACGGCGGGCTGTTTTATGGCGGGATGCAGCACCACGGGGATGTGGACAGCCAGGTGCGGAGGATATCAACGGCTACGGCGGGTCAGATCTAGGGTTCGACGATGGATGAGCAAGCGAGGGGATGGCCTGTGTGTTGATGCCTGAGGGGATGGCATGTGTGTTGATGCCTGTGGTGATGGTGATCGGAGTAGGGGTAGGTCGGTGTTTTGGCCCAATCTAGGGTTAGGGTTAGATTTGGGATCAGGGTTAGGTATAGGGATTTGGTCATGGATTTGGGGGTTTGGGGTTTTGGATGTCGTGTCTTGCGCGACATCGAAATTGGAGGACGTGTCCGGGGCTGTCGGACATGGAAAAGAAATTGTAAATGTAAAAAAGAGAGAAAAAATAGTGGAAGGGGATCGGGACACAAACACGATGCACATTTGGGTTGTGAAATTTGTGGAAGATGAATTGTGGAGAAAACAATATGGAGGAGTACCTGCCTATTTATAGGATGTGGGAATTCTCAATTGGATAGGGATTAAGAAAAGATTTAAATCCCCTTTTAGATAATTTACCATTTAATTTAAAAAATCAATCAAATCCAATTCTAAATCCAAATTTAAATTCTTTTAGTTTAAAATCAAATAGGATAAATCAGTTTTCAAACATAGATATTATTTTAGCTATTTAAATATATCCATAAAATTAATTCAAGATTTAAATTGCCACAATAATTTTAAAAATATGTTTTCCAAAAATACAAATAATAATAATTTCGAAAATTACATTATTATTTAAAAATAAACTAATAAATAATTACAAAATATATATGTATGCACAAATTAATATTTACAAATATATATACTCTTGTAGTATACCATTTTATAAGAATATTATTTATTATTATAACGGTCTAAATAAAAGGCTTTTTATAAATAAAATCATAAATTTAGAAATTTTGATAGCTGAAAATAATTATTATATATATTATCTTAAAACTATAAAAATAGAAAAAATGTTTTTCTAAAAATATGTACGCTCGCACATATTCGCACTTATCGAGCAATTACGAAAAATAAAATTTCGTGCGCGACATACAATACGACTACGCGACGTACAATACAAAATATTAAATCATTACCAAATTAAAAAAAAGTAGAAATTTAGGGGTTTTATACCTAAGGAGACTTTTTTCGTCGACGAAGACGATATTATTACCATTTTTCACACATTGACGAAGGGTAATAAACTGACATTGCCTCCACCACGACGTCCTGCAGAGGCGAACCAACTCAACGATCCCTAGTGCCGTCTTTATCATCAGTACGTGCATCACTCTACCAAGGATTGCATCGTCCTGAAGAAGAAGATACAATAGCTTATCGACAGCCAAGTGATCAACCTTGAAGCTGAAGACAAGGTCGTATCTTCTAACATGATCTCTCTTCAATTTGGTGACTTTCCTTCCACAGAAGTTCCAGACGGCGTAGTCCCAATCCCTAAGACAATAATGGAAGTCATCAACCTGCCGCCAGCTCGCAACTCAACATTGGTGCCACTCACGACTGAACGTGGTGAGATCATGTGGGTCCATCTGGACCTTGTGCAAGAAATGACACATGAGGTGGCATCTCCCAAAGAAAAGAGGGGCAAAAAATACAAATCATGTTATATGGTGTCTTCTCCCATTTATAAAGTTCTATCTAGTGAGATGCGATCTGCGAAGGCTTACCTACAAACTTATGACCTTGCACAAGAAGAAGCAGTACCTTCTCAAGCTCCTACTGCCCCCACAAGTTCAGAAGCTGGCCCGTCTAAGCCTTCAACTACTGACAAAGCCAAGCAGAAGGAGATGTGATTTGATAAGTCTCTGAAGGCACCAGCTCCCGAAGGCATGGATCGACCTTACAACTTTGACATACTGGCACAGCTGGCCAATACACCTGCCAGGTTATCTCTGTTCGATCTATTGCGACTCTCCAAAGAAATACAGAAGGCCTTAAGTGAGGCATTACTACATGTCGACTCTTTTTTCGCGGAAGTCAAAGCCCCCGCTGAAGATCTTGTCTCCTGTCCCCACTACCGCAGTACTATGGAAGTGGTGCCCAACATCAACTTTTCATAGGAGGACATGCTACTAAAAAATAATCGTCATAATAGACCTCTATACTATACAAGGTATATCAGGGCGATTAAGGTGGATCGGATGCACATCGATCCAGGTTCCTCCCTCAGCATCATTCCTAGAAGTTTACTCTAAATTCTAGGAATCCCTCTGCACAAGCTATCTACAACCAATACAACTATCATGGCTTTCAATGCTGGAAGAAGCCACCCGCTGGGCAAGATCCATCTCATGTGCCAGATTGGTGATCTCCGAACAGAGGTTTCTTGCTATGTAATTAACGCCAATGTATCCCACAATGTCTTATTGGGACGTCCATGGATACACGAGAACATGATCGTTCCTTCCATACTTCACCAGTACTTCACCAGTACTTCACCAGTGCTTCAAGTACGTCAACAGCGATTGCGTCATGAAGATGGAGTTTGCCGATGTCGATCCTTTTAAAGGAATTGAAGCCTACTATGGAGATTTGGTACTTTACCAATCTCAGCCCTCCAAGGATGACGACAACGAAGCTGACGATGAAGCTAAAGTGAGTTCATCCTCCAATTATGGTCCCCTGATTGTCCGAGTCAAAGGACGTACTACTCCAAAAAGTACTCCAAAGCCTCTCACAATCTGGATGAAAAAGAAGAATTTTGATAAGGTCAAACCATTGACCATCACTCTCCACAAGACACCTCGGGTGGAACCTACTAAAGTCCGTCCTCCCAATCCTGAAGAGTTACCCTATGTAGTAAATTTGGCTAAGACTGTGGCTCCTCTTCCAGATAATGATCCCCTCAATGAGTATATCAATACTTATAATAATGTACCTTCAGCGGATGATGTTATCCCTGAAGAAGGACTTGCATATTTTCTTACTAAAGATTTATCTTTGAATTACTCCGATGTCTACCAATCTGTAAATCAGTATGTAGATACGATATATGCTCTAGAGAACGACATAGGACCACACCTTTGCATGCCGGTCATAACGTCTCATCTGCGAGAAAAAGTTTGGCCAGAAGATATCTACTACTTCATCGTTCCAGCTAGAAAGAAGGGTGAAGAACTAATCATCTTCGGTCGAATAATTGGTGAAAGAAAGTTTATTCTGGACTCTACTTCACCCAATCACAACACCGAAGCTGACTATGACTCTTGGGAAAATGTAACTTTTTCGATATAGTTGACAGGCCAAGAATATCATCTAGAACATGGGATATGATATTAAAAGCGACCAGGGGCAAACTACGGTCGGGAACGACGGTTGCCAATACGTCACTTTGCTCCTCCCGGCAAACCCGAGAACTATTATCAATAAAACGGTGTTGGTTTGGGTTATGTCACTCCTCTAACAACTCCAGAAAGATTAGACGTCGAAGCAGATCCTTGTTCTCACTCTTCTGATTCCTACCTCTGGGATTCAGACTCCAGTATTGGAGATATGTTCAAATCAACTTTGTCCGTCAACATGTGTTAGTTGACCAAATTGCAGACGATGTCCAATCGATCGAGCTTGAACAATGGGCTCAAAAGATGGATACTAGGTGGGAGTTACGTTTCAAACTATGTGAATTACCTACTGAAGACGAAGTCGTCCAAGTCAATTTAGGAGATGAATCATCTCTGAAACCAATCTTCATCAGCAAAAGTCAATCTGGCAATGAACGACAATCTCTTATACAGCTTATTAGAGAATACATTGACATCTTTGCATGGAGCTATGAGGACATGCCAGGCTTGGACCCTAAAGTCGCTATGCACCGCTTGAATATTTTGTCTAAAGCTAAGCCAGTAAAATAACAGCAATGACGATTTCGACCAGATATCATGGAGGCCATCGAGAATAAAGTCAAGAAGCTTATTGCCAGTGGATTCATTTGCGAAGAACAACACCCTAACTGGGTCGCAAATATCGTGCCAGTCATAAAAAAAATGGTAAAGTTCGAGTCTATATCGATTACTGTAATTTGAACTCTGTATGCCCGAAAGATGAGTTTTCTCTACCGATCACCGACGTAATGATCGACAATAGTTACGGCTTCGAGCGGATGTCCTTCATGGATGGGTTCTCAGGCTACAACCATATCAAGATGTTCCCCGACGATGAGAAGCATACATCTTTTTGAATACCGTTGGGGGTATATTGCTATACGGTGATGCCCTTCGGATTGAAGAATGCAGGGGCAACATACCAGCGAGCTATGAACACAATTTTTTGCGATTATTTCTGCAAAATAATAGAGTGCTACGTAGACGATATCGCAGTTAAAAGTCGTCTCAAGGGCAACCACCTCCAAGACTTGAGAACGGTGTTCGAACTAATGCATGCACACCAACTCAAGATAAATCAAACCAAGTCTTTTCTGGGAGTCTCCAGCGATAAGTTCTTTGGTTTCGTCATGTTACGGCCCGCACCCACCGTGAGGGTACGAGTACGTAACAACGCCCAGCCTACGCCGCAGTGTCGGCGGTAGAACGCTGTCCTAGGTCTCAATACATATAACAGTATAAGACTAAACAGTTTATACTCCCCGAATGGGGGTGACATAGCAGATACAGTCTCAATCACATCTAATGTAGAGTATGATAAAGATAGATAAAATATGAAATCCAAAAGAGATACAGGAGATAGAAGTCTAAGTGTCTATGATACATAAACCCATAAATACATCTCAAAACTCAATATAGTAATCCATAAAGTAAAATACAACTCCAGACAAAATGAAATAACTACCTAAACAACCTCTAATGTGTCTCCTCTAGGCTAGCAGGCACCTCCAGGCTATCTGTAAAATTTATCAACAGGTCCAGTCAGGACGGAAGCGAGCACAAAACATCTCACGCAGTTCATATCGAGTTAGGAAATATAAAGCATGCAATAGAGTAAAGTACATGAAACGCTGAAAGAAGAATGTATAGAAAACAGTAGAGATTTAATAACAGGAAATATCTAAATATAATAAGTAAGAACTGTAAGGAACATGTGATTTAGAGTACAATCTGGTTATATAAACGGGCTAAGAAAATGCAATGGTAACTCCATTGTACGTGGGTGTACAATAGACATATACAATAGTTATACAATATTGTACAATAGGATTTGAGTACATAACCAATTCTACTCCCCCTCCCCAATCAATACACAAGGATCTACTCCAGTTACGTTATCTTATACAATAGTGTACAATGTTATACAATGGATGTACAATGTTATACAATAGTGTACAATGGTCTATCCCTGGGGCTCATGTGATAATGAGAGTACAATATACACAATGAGTATACAAGGATATGGGTATTCAATAAATACAATATGGAAGTGAAACGCACGTCACAATATGTATTTAGTGAATACAAGGAGATAATATCTCAAAAGAAGATCCATATAGTACCAATCCGTGATAACAGTCGTGTCAGCATCAAGTACAGTAATCTAGAGCAAGAATATAAATCCATACAAGTATGAAACGGTCAGAGAATGTACTCGCCTGATGTCTGAATGTCCAAAGTAAATATACTGTCCGAGGAGAGGTGTCTGGCTCCTAATTAGAACAGCACAAGTCACAACATGTCCAGAAGGGTAATATAAAGCACTACAATGCATTCTACATGAATCTAGGTCAAACTAGGCCAAAGTCAACCCTTGGTCAACTCTGGTCAACTGCACTAGTCAAACTAGGTCATGTCCTAACCCAGTAAGTCTTACTAGGCCTAACCAAGACTATCCTAACAAGCACACATCAATACAAGGCTATACAAGCCAACATACACCCAACTCTATATAGCATGCAATTATTCAATACTCAAATAGGCAAGAATTCACATTGGATATACACTAGATAATCTATTACTTTAAGCTATATATGTCTACACATATATAAACATGTATATATTAGTATTCAACATTAGGTCTATAATCATGGCATTTCAAATGGTTATATAAACTTATATATTACAACACAATATGCTAACATATATATAATATACATACATAGCTAAGTTAACTATATTCATAAATACTTATTTAAGAGGCTATGTGTGTGTATGTGAACATGGCAAAGGGGCAAGTGAGGGTTAAATGGGTATACATAGTGTATACATATCAAAGAGTGTCAAAGTGTAAGTGAAAAATGTGTCAAGTGTGATAGTGTCAACATAGTATAAGGGGGTACATGAGGTAATATAGGATTTGTGTTAACATAGAATATTACATCTCATTAACTTGTATATTGCATACATTACATCTATTATTACATTACATTTATGCTTGCATCATTCATCACTCATTTATTCTCTTGCACTACTATATGCACCATACATTACATACTATGGAACCTACATATTCATTACAAGCCATACTTATACATGCTTACATTAGATAGGATACTTACACCTCATATATCATCTATTTAAACATTTACTCATGCTTGCATTTTCTATTTAGTTACATAATGTATATACATTAACATGGGTTAAAATCAAATAGAATATTATATTACACACAAGGGTGCACAAAATGCATATGCCGAATAGCAACTCCTACTAATAATGAATACTATACCATCTCAGCATGAATTAAACTCTATGATTAAAGTATGTTATAGATCTATGTGTTAGCTTTCCGAAACTTTAAACGGATCGCGTTTTCGTTTCCGAAAACTTCCGAAATCGCGAAAACACCGAGAACGCGTTTGTTTTTCGTACAGCTGACACTCAAATAATTCTCCAAAAAGTTACAGAAAGAACTAGGCCTATTAATACATGTTTTTGGAAACCTAACTTCAATACGCTTCTTTTAAAAAAACGGGAGATTAAACCGAGCTTTGAGCTAGAAGTTATGACATTTCGAAGTTAGAGCTGAAATTAAAAACGTGGATAAAAATCATGACGGATTAGATAGTTTGAGCCAAAAGAATACACAATATATATCCTAATTATCCACAACAATAATAGCAATAATAATATGAGGAACCACACTCAAAAACTTGATTATATAATCATCATGAACCATTTATTACATATATAAATATAGGTACACTCTCATTACAATATATATATATATATATAAATCTATATATGTAACAGTGCTCGCCCCCCACCAAAGTGCTCCATTCTATTGAAGCCATCCTCGCTAATTTCTTTTGGGGTCACCTTGAGGGTAAGAACAAGTATCACTGGGCCAGTTGGGCTACCATGGCCAAAACAACTGAAGAGGGGGGCCTGGGTTTCTCCAGGCTCGCACACATGGTCGACGCACTATCGGCAAAATTGTGGTGGAAAATTCGCTCTGAAAGTTCGATATGGACCAGGTTCATGAGAGCGAGATACTCCAGATTCTGCCACTTAACTGAGGCGTCTGCTAACAACAGATCCTCCGCGTCATGGCGGCGCATCCTCCGAGGTCGTATCCTTGCGGAACCTCATGTCCACCTGACCTTGGGCAACGGTCAGTCCCTGGCCTGCAAGGAACGCTGGCTGGGGGACGATCTCCTCAGGCCCAACACGATTACTCCTCCGCTGTGTGAGATCCGTGATTTATGGGATGATGACGCTGCTGGGTGGAATTGGGGTAGGGTTCGAGACTGGCTGGGTCCGGCAGCCTCGGCGAGCTTGGGGGCTTCTAATTTGTCTATCAATGGCGCTCCGGACATGCTCAGATGGTCACCCAACCTGGGAGGCGTCTTCACCCTAGCTTCGGCCAGGGTCGTCATCAGGGACATTATACCTACGACAGCCCCATCCGCCAAGTTTTGGCACACGTGTATTCCGGAAAAATGGTCCATTCTCCTCTGGCGTGCCGCGCGTCGGAAACTACCCACGGATGATGCCGTTAAATCCTTCGGCTATAGTTTGGCGTCCAGATGCCACTGCTGCGTGAATCATCATCCAGAATCCGTCGATCATGTTCTGCTTTCCGGGGAGTCTGCCTCTCATATTTGGACTCTCCTCCACTGCAAGTTCAAAATGGCCCCCACAAACGGAGGCATCAACGATCTGCTGGCCAGATGGAACACGTCGCACGGCCATCAGATCGTCGTTGCCGCCGCTTTTTGGGTATTATGGAAAAACAGAAACAAATACAAATACGAGGGACGGCAGTTTCCGCCTCCGAAATTGTACAGAGAGGTTGTTCGACAAATCTTCAAAAGAAAGAGGGGCTGCTCTCACACCTCGAACAAGTTTTGGACCGCCCTGGGCTGCTGACTGTTGGAGGGACGCCGGTCCCTCGGGATATCGCTTTCACCTCCTAACCTTCTGATGCTCGGTCATATCACCGTTTTGTGGGCAACTCCTCGTATTTCTCTTGGTTGTCTTTATTTCTCTTTGTCTTGGGTCGGTCTCCGCGCGTGGCGCGCTTACTTGTATAGGCTTCGGCATTTTGCGCCTATCATTCAATAAAGGTTTTGTTTCTTAAAAAAAAAAAAAAAAAAAAATCTATATATGTAACATGAACACGTCCACAACACAAAGGACACTCCTATGACCTCCAAATGGACACAAAATGGACACAAATGGAGATACAACCATGGGCGTCATTCCTATGGGTTCAAAATAGACCTATATGCATGACGAAATGAAAAAGAGAAGGGATTTATACCTCCCGGTAGATCGAATCGAAGAAAAACCTTCCCGGAGCGACACCGACACGTAGAGATTCCAAAAGGACACGAACGAGCTTCGAATCCTCCCAAACTTGGGTAGCTTCCTTCTTGACTAGAATGGAGAAGGAAAGAAAAAGATTTGGTGGTGAAATGGAAGGATTTGGTGGAGAAATTGCTAGGGATTGCTCTCTAGGAATTTGGGGAAGAACAAGAGAGAGAAATATAGATGGATAATGACAAATGGGAGGCTCAACCCTATCCTTATTGTGGCTGGCCATAAAGGTAGTTTTGTCCTATTAGGAAAAGTCCAAAAGCCCCTACTAACCTATTCTATGAGTATTAGGAAAGGGCTAATTGGTTGGGGCTAAATTAGTCATTCTAAAGTCTCTAACCACACTAACCTTATCCATAATAATTAGTCTAACCTCTAACTAAAATATTTCTATCATGTGGACTAAAATTAATATCATGTGGGCCATGCCTAACTAGTGTGGGTCCCACTAGAGTCAAACTACCCCCGGGTCCCCATTTCAAGTCGGATTGAGTTGAAATTCGAACCCGACTCAAGTAACCCCAAAACAATATTATAAATAATAAAATAATATCAAAATAATTCAAAGAGGTCAAATGCAAAAATATCCTTAGGCCAAAAATGACATTAAAATATCATAATCACATGGTTAGGCTCTAGGTCAAACAGTCTCTAGGGTTTCACTAGCAAAACGTCAAAACCACAAGTCATTGATTTAAATAATGTTAAAATGATTTAAAATCACCAAAAATCATATCATGAATTAAATATCATTATTAAAATAATTATAAACACGAAATTTCAAAATTACCCCCAATCAGAAAATTAAAATAAAATGAAAAAAAATCAACCCAAAATTTAGGGTGCTCACACGTCATCACTTCAAAGGGTATACATCTTGACCCGAAGAAAGTGAA
Source organism: Iris pallida (assembly GCA_029216955.1). Taxonomy (NCBI): domain Eukaryota; kingdom Viridiplantae; phylum Streptophyta; class Magnoliopsida; order Asparagales; family Iridaceae; genus Iris; species Iris pallida. Next base: position 2,599,215 of record JANAVB010009999.1, read on the forward strand.
AGCTATCCTCGATATGCATCCCCCAAGAAACCTCAAAGAGCTACGCGGACTTCAAAGAAGGCTAGCCTACATCAGACGATTCATTTCGACCCTTTCTGGAAGGTGTCAACCATTTACTTAGCTCATGAAGAAAGGCGTATCTTTCGTCTGGACTGAACAATGTCAACACATATTTGACGACATCAAGAAGTATCTCACAAGCCCCCCAGTTTTGGTGGCTCCAATAATAGGGAAGCCCTTCTTCTTACTATATGTCCGCGCTATGGACCATTCCCTTGGCGCCCTATTAGCTCAGAAGAATGAAAGAGGCCATGAACATGCCATCTACTACATCAGCCGCACAATGGTGGGTGCCGAGTACAGATACACCCACGTGGAAAAGGAATACCTTGCACTGGTATTTCCATGCAGAAGATACGCCACTATGTGTCTGGGCAGACTATCCATATTATATCTAAATTTAATCCTCTTAGAATACTCATGACCAAACCGGGTTCTCTTAATTCCTGTTTAGCTACATGGGCATTGCTGTTGATTCTATATGATATGTTGTTCGTTCCTCAGAAGGCGATAAAAGGCCAAGTGCTAACTGATTTCCTAGCAGTTCATCTAGTGCCAAAATCTTTCTAACTCTACAATGAAATCCCTGATAAAGTAGTAGAGTCTAACACCGCAACTGAAGAAATCCCCATCTAGCGAAAGTTCTTTGACGGTGCAATAAGAACATGACCTAAAGAAAATATCATGGCCGGAGTAGGCATTGTACTTGTGTCACCCTACCATCTGGTTATATATCGTGCATATTCTCTCGTGGAACCCTGCACCAACAATGTGGCCGAATATAATGCCCTATTGATCGTCCTGCAGCTGGCAAAATAACTGGGAGTTGACTATCTAGAAGCTTACGGCGGTTCTAAGCTAATAGCTAGTCAGGTCCGAGGAGATTATGAAGTTCATCATGAAGATCTCATCCCTTATCACAAAGCGATAATCGAGTTGGCATCTACTTTCGTCGGATTCTTCATCGAGCACGTGCCTCGACTAGAGAAATATAGAAGCAGACGCTTTAGCCGGGCTTGTCGCCTCCCTGACCGTTCATACCAATACTCAACAGTTGATCACAGTGTCTGGTCGAGAACTATTCTGTGTGAAAGATGTCTTGCTTATTCATCATAGCTACACAACGGAAACAAACGTCGACGTTAAAGATTGGAGATTTCTTTTTATAGACTTCACCATCTATGGAATCCTCCCTGAGGACCCAAAAGAAGCAGTGTCTATCCAAAGGCGATCCCTCAGATTTTAAAACCTATAACCAAGTCCGAGATAGAAGTCCAGATGGTAGATTATGATACAGCGGATACTGAGGATAGTGATGATCCTGAGGGAAAGTCCCCGATCGGCCACTACTTCCGTCAAGCTGAATATCCATTGTCGGAGAAAGCTGGCTGGAAGCTTTCTTGATGATCTGGCTTCATGATTGCATAGTCCCTCGGGGTTCAGGGACTATTGAGAGGATGAGCCGAAGCGTAATACTTTCGGCTGTAAAGCTAGCGTTCGGATACCATCTTGCTTTGCTTTCCGCGATGGTCGGTGCCACTGGACGGGGTCTACGGGACTTTGTTTGAAATATGATGACTCCTGACGGCGGAGCCAACTTCGTCCGAATCGAACTTCCATATCATTTCTTGATGGGGTGGCTGCTACTGCATTGTCCTATCCTGATGAACGCTGGGCCGATGGCAGACTCTTTGGCAGGAGACGCCTTTCTTTACAGATTTTGTGATGCAGATTGGGCCGTTACTGGTATACCTGCTTGCAGAAAGGCTTTAAGCTTCTTGCAGAACTATGAGTTCTTCAGGGTATCCCCTCCGTCCGGCAGTGGTAGTATAAGAGATATCTTGGTGGATGAGGGAGTTCATGCAGTAGTTTGACCGCTGGGGCGTTTTACTGGCTTCAGTCTATCAGACCGTCGTATCTGGTGCTCAAAAATGGAAACCATGCCTATCTGGAGCAGTACCTGCCGAGTCGTTTCGTACGACAGTTTGGCTACAGCCTGCTCCTTTTGGGAAATGCTAGCCCGCATTTGTAGTTAATTGGTAGCTTAATTGATGGGGCGCGTGCCTGGATGTATTATAATACCGGATGCACGGGGGCAATCTTCACTCTGTCCTCGGATAAGCCTGAGACCCACCTGTGCTATACTACTGCCAAATTTTATGTTTAGATTAATACTTTTCATCCCCTGTGTGATCGTGAACAGAGCTTTATATTGGGGACTCGGTTTGGCCCCTTTTCTGTAACACGTGCTCAAAAGGCACCGAAGGGTCGTAAGAAGGAGAGTGCTGCTCCAACCGTGAAGCCAGCTGCAGTACCACGGTCGAAAGCTATCCTTAGGGAGTCAGCAGTGCCTCAAATGGAGGACACGAAAGATGGTGATTCTACTCCTCTCAACCCTCCTTAGAAGAGGAAAGCTTCCACTGAATTGGCCCATGAGCCAACTTTAAATAGGAAGAAGAGGACTGTCGCCCTAAGAAGAGGCAAGAAAGTGGGTGCTGGCTCTCCTCCCTTGAGAAGGTTTTCCCGGCAAACTGGAAGAAGTGGAACGGTGCCGCGGGCCGTTACTGTTCGGAAGGTAGATTCCTTCCTAGATTCTATAGCCATTCTGGTCAAACCATTAGAGGCTTTTTCAGCCTTGCGTTTGTCCTTTGTACAGGACTCGGAAGTGGTAGCTGAGGCAGGTGCCTCTTCGTCTGAGGGAGTGGAACGTGACGACAACGTCCCATCCTTGTCCTCGATCGGCAGATAACGTTCAGCCTTTCCTAGTCAGGGAGGCTGAATCAAAGGATGATCAGGGCGAATGCCTGGATTATGGTGGCGACCAGAGAGACAGTCCTTCTTTTGATATCTTCTTGGGGGCGATGTATGAAATTGGGGTCATACTGAAAGAGTTGGATGAGAATCAAGTCCAATTGGCTCATCCTCCGGTGGGTACGTTGTCTTTGTGCCTTTCTTCGGATGAGATATTTCGACTTCGATTTTGTATGCTTCTCATGAGGCTGACCACGATTATATGTTCCCTTGTAGACAAGGAGAAGGAATCGCTTGTAAAGATAACCCCAGGCATTGGGAGAGGAACAGAGGTTGTTCCCGGCTCCTCTAAATTTGCTGGTGTGGAGGGATCCATTAGTGAACCGACATCGGCTGCAAAAGGAGCGGTTGAACAGTCTACTGAGGGGGCTATTACTGAACTGCTCCCAGTCCAGCTGGGATCGTAGAAGATACCCGGCCTGATACTGCTCGAGGCCATGAGATTATTCTTCTTGAACAGCCTAGACTTGCTCTCAGTTTCCCTAAAGCCAAGACTGATGGCTTAGCCCCGGCTGGTGCTGAGCATATCGAAGGTACGAAATTACAATTCTTTCATACTCCCTTTTTTTGGCTACTGATGCACATATTGTTTTCTTGCCAGGTTCGGCTTCTTGTCAAGCATCTCTTCCTGGGGCGGAAAAGCCTCATCAAGCATCCTCCCCAACGACCTCAATTGAAGACGATGAGATGGCCCAGGAAGTCGTCAAAGCTTTCTACTCTATCCTGAAAGTAAAGCTTCCTGGAGTCCTGAATCGGAATACCGCCTTTGGTCCTGTGAAGGCTGTTGCTGAATGTCAAGTGGCGGCGCTTGAGAGCATCGTCGGCTATGAAGAACGGGCTAATGCTCTCAGGAAGGTTCTGAATGATTTGGAGGGTCAGGTCGCCAGATTTCGGGATGCCAAACAGCGGAGACCGATGTCGCTGTTCCGTGCAGAAGATAAGGCTTTGTTCGCGGCTCTCACGGAGGAAGATGCTACTTTCCAAGCAAAAAAGGATGCCCTTGTTCAAGAAATCCATGAGTTGGCTGACCAGTATGAGCAGTTCAATGCTGCGAGTGAGGCACATGCTGCTTCGAAGAATAATCTAGCTGCACAGATTACTGAGAAATATAATCACATTACGCAGATCCAAAGTGAGATTGCTCAACTGGAGGACAGCTTGAGGACATTGACGTCTGAGCAGGAGGACTATTTGGCTCAGGCTGCCATGATCGCCATAACTTCCGACCACTTAAAAGAACAACTGGTGAAGTTAGAGGGAGAGCACATGAACCTGATCCCTTTCCAGGATGAAGCCGTTCGTCAGGAAAAAGCGCGCCGCCGAGCTACCGCAAAATCTGAGGCCGAAATCGCGGCTCTGAGGGATAATATCAATCGATTGTGTATCCCTTAGATTTTTTTTGTAACTATTTCTCTTTTAGCCGTCAAGGCTCTTGTATCTTTTTCTTCGTCTTTTGATAGACGTTTAAAGAATAAAGAATCTAATGGCTTTCAAAATTCATAAATGTGGTTTTGTGAAATATCAGAACTAGAGGTAGTGTGGACATAGTAAGGATATTTCTGATGGATATTCTACTGGGAAATTTGATGTGGACTCATTATCCATTTTATATTCAGGGTTTTTTTGAATATAGATAAAAAGTTGAAAGGAGCTGCTAATAGAGGTAATATGGACGTAATAGCAGAAGATGTTCTATATCTGACCAGAGGTAATATGGACGTGGCAAGATATATAACATTAAGTAGGAGTAGATAATTTAGAGATAATATAGACGTGATTATCCTTGATGAATGCTTTGCTCAGAGGTTATATGGACATGGCAAAACGTTTCTTAATCATTCCACTGGGAAATAATTATTGGAAAGTAATTCAGAGGTAATAGGGACGTGACTTGTTTTCGTCAAACCGAGTTTGAGCAGAGTCAAAAAATGAAAATGATTCCACTAGGAAAATCTTTTTTAGAGGACCTATTATCTATGGCATATTCAAAACTCTTGAAATACGAATAAAGTTAGATAATAATTTTTTCGAATCACATAAACATTGCACTGTACATTTACATGACTGAACATATGTGAATATTATTTACAGAAGGTTACACATAATATTTCTTCAGAAACTTGTCGTTGATAGGCATCATGAGCAAGTCACCATCATGCTTGGTTAGTCGGTATGCACCGTTAGAATACGAATACACTAATTCTATAATGAAAGGACCTTCCCATTTATGCTGGAATTTTCTTTTTGTCTTGTGCGTCATAACCATTGGTCTTCTCACTGCTAAGACTAGATAACCAACTTGGAAGATTCTTTCCTTCACCTTTTTATTGAAGGCTCTGGAAATGTGTGCTTGGTATAGCTCAATGTGCTACTGAGCTAACAAGCGTTTTTCGTCCAGCACTTCGAGCTCCTGTAGTCACAGATGGTAGCTTTCTTCGGCAGTCAACTCACTGGCTAAGGCTAATCGAAGAGAAGGAATATGGATTTCGAGGGCAAGAACTGTTTCGCTCCCATAAACCAGAGAGAATGGCGTACTGCCTGTTGGAGTCCGGACCGTTGTACGATAGGCCTAGAGACATTCGTCGAGCTTCTCATTCCAATCGTGCTTGTTTGAAGACATGAACTTCTTGAGGAGTTTAATGATGGTTTTATTGGAGGCTTCTTCTAACCCATTAGCCGCTGGATTGTAGGCAATAGAGGCTACATTCTGGATTCGATTCCTATCGCAGAACTGATAGAATGCATGGCTTGCGAATTATGGACCATTATCATGGATGATCCTACGAGGTAGGCCGAAGCGGTAGATAACGTAATGTTTGATGAAACTGATCACGTTTGACGCCTTCACTTCGGTGAGCGGTATAGATTCTGCCTATTTGGAGAAGTAATCGGTTATGGCTAGGATGAACCGATGTCCTTTGGAAGATAGTGAGCTGATTGGGCCTATGACGTCCATACCCTAGGCTTCAAAAGGCCAAGATGCTACTGTCGGGTATAGAAACTCCGAAGGTTGATGAATGAAGTCGGCGTAGAACTGACAAGCCCTACACTTCTTTGCATATTCAACATCATTTGCTATCATCGTGGGCCAATAGTAACCCATTCGTCTGAGGCAAACTTATAATTTGGGGCCTGGTTGATGTGCACCACAAACTCCGTCGTGAGCCTCTCGGAGTGCATATTTGGCTTCTGTGTCTGATAAACATCGTAATAGTATCCCGTCGTAAGAGCGTCGGTACAGCATCTTGGTAGCTATGTCATAGTAAAATCTGAGGGATCGCCTTTGGATAGACACTGCTTCTTTTGGGTCCTCAGGGAGGATTCCATAGATGGCGTAGTCTATGAAAGGAAATCTCCAGTCTTTAACGTCGACGTTTGTTTCCGTTGGGTAACTGTGATGAATATACAAGGCATCTTTCACACAGAATAGTAAAGCTGCCAGCACATCTTTCTCCGACAATGGATATTCAGCTTGACAAAAGTAGTGGCCGATCGGGGACTTCCTCTCAGGATCATCACTGTCTTCGGTATTCGCCGTATCATAATCTGCCATCCGGACTTCTATCTCGGATTTGGTTATAGGTTTTAAAATCGAAAAGGAGGCTGGATCCTCTCCTTCTCATTAAATGAAGACGTAGCCCGTCCAGGCTCTGGTGTGGGGATTGGCCCCCTCGGTCCTCCCTTTCTTGTTAATCCTATGACAGATGAGGTGGTGGCAGAGTAACTCCTTGTATACATCAATCATCTTGGAGTTTTCATTCTCCAGATCTCGGAGCTCCTCATCACAAGACACGTACTCTTCATACAGCTCCGTGCCCCGAGGAAGCTTCGACACTTCCTGCATCTCGTGGAGAGCCAACCCCATCTCCCCGCCCAGAGTAAAGAAAGTACAAGTGTGAAGGTTATATAACTCCGCCAAAGAAACAAACATTGGCCAGTTGACCCTTACGCCATATTGGGTGGCCCTACTAGCGTAAAAAAGGCCAGCAGTCTTCAGGGTGGCTTCATACGTGGAAAGCACCCAGCCAGTGAGGTGTAGGAGCGTACAAAAATACTTCAAAGACCAAGTCAAAGAAGTTGAGAACTTTACGCAATTCAAACTGAGTCAAACTCAGACTCTACGCGAGCTACTATCTACGCAAGCTATTCTCTACACGAGAAGCTTTTACGCGAGAGTTATCCTCCACTTTTACGCATGGACGACAGACTGTCAGGTCGCATTTAATGCGAGTGATTTGATCTGACAGAATGATTTTCTGACATTAGTACACAGAAGCCGAGGAGATCTTTTCACCAAGCCCAAAGCTTGTCGTTTAGTGTGCAGATGGGCTAACTTTACGCGCAGAAGACAGCTTCTTTTACGCACGAAGGCTATTTGAACTTTTTACGCTTAAGGCTTTTTATGGGCGTAAAGTTCATTTGAGCTAATTTTACGCTCAAGGCTATTTTTAGCCACTTTATGCGGGAAGTTTATTTTGGGCTATTTTACGCCAGTCTGCTACTTTACGCAGGAAGTATATTTTGGGTTATTTTTACGCCCGAGCTTTCCTGGCTACATGAGAACGTGGTTTGCTTATGTGGCTTTCATGCTACACTTATCGAGGAACGTGTGTACGTGCTCTCCCCATTTTGTCGAAGTAGTGGGACATGTGTCACCATGCGTAGAGATCAAAACTCTACATGGGACACGTGTCACCGTACGTAGAGGATGATTTACATCGTGGGTGACAGTTACTCGCGTAGAGACCCGATTTTGTTGCTTTTTACGCACAAAGGGTCTAGTCTATAAATAGACTTATTTTAACACAGATAAAATGAAGAGATCAATAGAGATACAGGAGAGGAGATTCTGAGAAAACTCATACTTTCAGAGTGATATTCCCAGAAGCATTTCTTCAACTTTTTCTCAAGAACAGGGTGAAGTAAAGCAAGAAAGCATTCGACTGTGCTATCAGTGCCGTTGCTCGATACCTTTTCAGTGACTTAGTTCTTCCGATTGTTCGTCTTCTTCAAGCAGTTTTCTTCATCATCATCATATGGTCCAAGGAACAAAATGATCGCTCTCAGATCAGACTTCCATAGCAATACTTCCAGAACAATTTGTACTTTGGTACTTTTTCTTGTTTTTTTTCAAAAGCCAATTTTTAGGCATTTTGTTAAGTGAAACAAAATGGCGACTCTGCTGGGGACAACCTTCTCCTCTGACGAGAAGGCAACTGCTCAATATGATGATATGTCGGTCGGATCGACAAAGAAGACTCTGGTTGTGCACTTCGACCAGACTGCCTACGAAGAAATGCTCCGAACTGGGTATAGTACTCGCTGCTCCATTGTTCAGAAATTGCGGAAGGCGTAAAAAGTTTAGATTCCTAAGTCCAAACCATCCTCGGATCTCCCTGTTGTCTCTGAAGGCAAAGGAATCCTTCCTACTCCTGTTGTGGAGACTCCCGTCGGTGATGAGGCAGTTTCTATTTCAGTGATACGCCCTGGGCATAAAAATCAGTCTCCCGTCTGTGACGTGGCAGACTATCAAGTTTTACGCTCTGCGCGTAAAAATCAAGTTTTACGCTCTGTGCGTAAAAATTAGTCTTCCGTCTGTGACGTGGTAGACACCCAAACTTTACGCTCTGTACGTAAAAGCTAATCTCCCGTCTGTGACATGGTAGGCACCCAAGCTTTACGCTCCACGTATAAAGGAAAATCTTTCGTCTGTGACGTGGCAGATACTCATGTTTTGCGCTCTACGCGTAAAGGTAAATCTCTTGTCGGTGACAGAGTAAATAAAATTCATAACAATGCCTCTGCATCTAAAATGAATTTGCCTACACGCATACAGCATAAAAACATGAATTCTATTGTTGGTAAAACTTTGATTTTCCACCAACAGCCTTTTTACACTGCTTTACGTAAGGTACCAAACCTTCAATTTACGCGTAATACTGATGGAGTCCTTTGTGCAAAAAAATCTCAGGATTTACGCACGCAACTCCAGGCGCATAAAAATGCTCAGTTTGGTTCTACTAATGCAGCCAGTAATCTTCTTTATACACAAGGGACTAAACGATTCTCTGTCCCAAATATAATAAAGAAGACTACTCCCTCTACTCCTTCTGATTTGCGCGAGTTGTTTGTACAAAAGCTTAAAAACAGAAAATCTCCTGTGACACTCCCCAAAGAAGATCTCAATTGTGAGTGTCACCAGATTGTAATCAAGTGTTGCTGTTCGACTTCTAAACGGTCAGTTTTTGATCGGTTAGGCTACAATGTGCCTCAGCAATCAGTTAATGACCAAGAACAAGAGTTGTCATATGCATCAGTCAACATGGCATCTCATAACAATAGAGGACGACGTCCAAGATACAACTCGTCCCAGACTCCTGGTCAGCAATAGTTCAATCGACTTCTTGATAGTTTTGAAAGACTATATCAGAATACTCGATCAAGAAGTCAAAGACAGTTACAGACTTCTGATTCAGAAGCTGGGGGTACCCAGTCTTTGGAGTCCGAAACAGATAGCGTTGATTCATACTTCTACACCAATCCCTCTGTATCTTCAAGGGAGGTTAAATCTTATGCTATCGGAGATGAACCGGAGACGTCAACTGCTAATACAGAAAAAGGAATCTCTGCAGTTGAGCAGTCGCTGAAGGACATGCTTGCTATGATGCAAAGTATGCATCAAATAATAATGACTCAGCAAACTGCTCAGCCAGCAGTGATAACTTCGGTGCAGGTAACAGCACAAACTCAAGATAGTCAAGGGGTTGATACACCCTTGAATAATCTTAGTCAGGAGCCTGCTATCAATCAAAATTCTGCATCTCCAGATCCTATCATTCCAGAAGATGTACCATCTCCGGTGGGGGTCACGGTACATCCAACAACTATTCAATCAAATGTGCTTCCTCAAACCAGTGAAGCTATTCAAGTGGTGCATGAGCTAAAAGCACAGTTTGAAGTTCTGAAGCACAAGGATCAGCTCCAGAGGTTAGGGATTAAGCAACCTTATCCTCCTCATTAGAACGATGTGCACTTTCTTCCAAAGTTCAAGCCACAATCCATGGTGTTATTTGATGGAAAGGCATCTCCTAGTCAATATATCAATTACTTTGATATTATGACTGTACATTTGTAGAAGAATGATGCTCTTCTTATTAGAGTTTTCATCGGGTGTTTGACGGGTTCAGCTTACGACTGGTATCGTAGTCTATCCGACAATTGCATTTCATCATTTGATGAATTTAAATCAATATTTCTCTCCCGTTTCTATGAGGGAGGAATAGATATGAATATGTCCTCCCTAATAGAAATCAAGCAAAAGGAGAAAGAAGATACTTGAACGTTTATAGAACGCTTTCGACAGGCTACCTTGAAAATGCCTCCAGGCATGCCAGATTCAGCACTGATCGATACGTGCAAGATGAATCTGCGACCATCCATTGCTGTCTTTACGGGTTCCCAATTTACAGATTGGGCCTCGTTTATCATAGCAGCAGTTTCAGCCGAGACCAATGGTAGGTTGGCTCGTGAACACGAGATGATCTTCGCTTCAGAAGACAAAGGGAAGAAAAACTCTTCAGGTAATAATTTCGGCAATCGTAATGGGAAAGGGAAGGAAACCTTAGTGGTTAATCTTTCAAAATCCAAAACGACGCTGAATAATCATGAGTCTTCCAAGCCAAAAGAAGAATACTCTTTCGATAACAGTGATATCCCAGGGATATTCCAATGTCTGGTAAAGAGTGGCAAACTCCAGATTCCAGAGCCAAAAAGACCTAATGAGGTGAATCTGACTGACAATCCCAAGTATTGTATCTATCACAGATACATAAATCATCCTACCAAGGCTTGCTATGTCTTAAAGAAGAAAATTCAGGAGCTGATAAATGCCAATGCCATCGCTTTAACCAACGATGAGCATACTGTCACAACCAATATGATTTATCTTCAATTTGGAGGTTTTCCTCCACATCAAGTCCCAGATAGAATTGTTCCAATTCCAAAGGCGACGATAAAGATTGTGAATATCCCGCCTGCCGGAGAGAAAAATGAAGGACTTTTGCCTCTTACACTTAAAAATGGTGAAATCATGTGGGTACACCCTGATTCAGTGCCTGAAATAGAGAATGAAGGTAAAACTTCGAAATCCAAGAAAGGTAAAAAATTCAAAACCTGCAACATAATTTCTCATGTTTTAACCCCAGACCATGATGATTTGGATCATATATAGGGTGGCATTCCTTTGGAGGATAGACTGAGGGGTTTGAATATATGCCCTTCAAGTTTGGCTCCTCCTACCAAACTCAAGCTTACTCAACGGCAATGGTTAGCAATGAATAGTGTCCCCTTATACAAGGCACAACAGGTCTTTGCTGCTTATGAAAAAGCTCCTACAGGGATTTTTTCTTCTGTCCCGAATATTCTTCCTTCTCCTGTGGCTACAGAGGTTTCTATTCCTCCTTCTACAGAAGTCTCTATGCCTCCTTCTCCTGTGGTTATAGAGTTTTTTGTTTCTTCTTCCTCTGTTAAACCATCTATTGAAAGTCCGCTACCCACTCATTTGTATAGTCAGCAATCAGTCCATCTCATAAAAAAGATGGGCTATGATTTTCAAAAGGCGGAAGGCTTGAATTATGATAAAGGAATTCGACTTCCTTTACAACTTCAAAGTCAGAAATCCACTCTCGAATTGGGTTTTGAGGTTCCTCATAAAAATCCTCACAAGAAGAAGACTAAGGAAAAGAAGACTAAATCCTGCAATATGGTACTTCATTCTCTTGAGTCTGAAGAAGAAACTTTTGCTTGTACGAGATCTGGGAAAGAGTACCACAAAGATTATGAAGGATCTTCTAAAGAAGCGGAAGACGTTGCTGAAATAGTTCCAGCTCAATCATCTTATGTTCCTGCTAAACCATCTGTGGTTGAGAAGGGGAAATAGAAAGCAGTGCGCTTTGATATCCCATTGAAATCTGCTACAAATCAAAGGGTAGTGATGAAACCCTACAAATTTGACATTCTAGCCCAGTTAGCTATTACTCCGGCTAGACTTTCGATCTTTGAGCTGCTTCGCCTTTCTAAAGAAAGTCGTAAAACTTTGAGTGAAGCTTTGCTACAAGCTGATTCATGCTTAGCTCAACTCAAAAGTCCTGACAATATACCAGTGTTATGTCCACAATGTCATAGTATGATGGATGTAATTCCTAATATTACCTTCACACAAGAAGATATGTTGCTGAAGCATAACAAGCATGACAGATCTCTGTGCTACACCGGGTGTATTGAATCTACTGAAATTGACAGGATTTACATCGATCCTGGGTCTTCAATTAGCATAATTCTTCAAAGTATGCTACGACCTTTGAGGATCCCTACTAGTGATTTGACTTACACTAGTACCACAATAGTTGGTTTCAACTCTGGAAAGAGTAAACCACTGGGGAAGATTCGTCTGAAGATTCAAATTGGTGATCTTCGAACTATGTCAACATTTTATGTTATCAACTCAGATGTATCTTACAACATCCTCCTTGGAAGACCGTGGATACATGAGCATAACATTGTGCCTTCAACTCTCCACCAATGCTTCAAGTACGTGGATTCTCAAGGGGTTGTGAAGATCGAATTTGCAGATATCAATCCTTTTAAGGGTGTTGAAGCTTATTTCTCTGATTCAATACTCTATAAGCAGGAGCATGTAAAGGAGATATCGAAAATGGCCGAAGATCGATCACCTGCCGAAGATCAATCTGTCAATGAAGATCCTCCGAAAGAACAACCTTTGAAGATTAAAGTCAAAGAGCAAATCCAACCCCAACCTGTCAATGATCAACCTTTGGTGATCAAGGTTAAAGGAAGAACTCGGGCTTAATCTGAGGAATCAGTGAGTATTCTAGCCAAGAGCCAAGTTCAACCTCTTATGATTAAGGTCAAAGGATGTACTTCTCGTACGAATGATCCAGAACCACCACTGATCATCAACCTTGGCAAGTCTACGCAGAAGATGGATGACGGTCCGTTAATGATCAATCCGAAGCGTAGTAGTCAACTTGTAAATGATGTAAATATTGATCATTTTGTACTTTCTATTATCAATAAAGATTTTCTTTCGGAGTATATGGCTATCAAATTCATTGAAAGAATGACTTTATCATCTGATAATCAGAGTCATCATAAAAATACAGAGGAAACCTTATACATTGACCATAAGGAAAATTCCTTTCCTCTTCATGTTGATGTCGGACCTTATGCTCAAAGGTTCCTAACATCTTTCCCCTATCTTCTTCCTGTAGCCTCATCATCACAAGCTTGTGTAACTTATAGACGTCACGAAGAATCTTATTTCGTGATTCCGTCTGATAAGAAAAACAAGCACCAAATTGTGTTTGGTCTGGCTAGAAATATCCCTGTTATTCAGACAGATGATCTTAGAGATAAAGATAAAGGAAGAATCCGATTTGACAAATATAGTCAACAATCTCTCAAGATTATCCAAAATATAGGATATGATTTGAAGACTATGCAGGGTCTCAATCAAGGCAAAGGTAGACGGTTACCATTATGTGGTGATCCATTTTACCAGAAAACTCGGCATGGGTTGGGATACGATCCGTCCCACATGTTTAATAAAGATATACAAGAAGAATTTTCTTCCAGTTCTTCATAATCCTCATATTCAGAAGAAATCCGATTCATCGAATCGGATACACCCCATATGTGCGAGGAAGATATGGAAGAAGAATGTTCTTCTAGTTTTTTACAATCCTCATATTCTGAGGAAGACTATTATGATGAATCTGAGTAGATATTCTCAGTTAACATGGTTTAAACTGATGGTGAATCGGAACCATTTGAGAATGATCCTTGGGCACAACAAATAGACACTCAATGGAAGCTTCGTTTTGAACAACGACAGCCACCTACAGAGGATAAAATTGTCCAGATTGATGTCGGAGATGGAACTACATCGAAGCCGATATTCATCAATAAAAATCTTTCTGAAGATGAAAAGGAAGAGTTGATACAGCTGATTAAAGAATATATCGATATCTTTGCATGGAGTTATAAGGATATGTCGGGTTTAGATCCTAAAGTAGCTACTCATAAAATCAATATTATTCCTAATGCCAAGCCTGTGAAACAACAGCAGTGGCATTTTCGACCAGATATGATGGACGCAATTGAAGTAGAAGTTAAAAAGCTGATCATATGTGGCTTTGTTCGTGAAGAACAACACCCATATTGGGTTACCAAAATTGTTTCTGTTATGAAGAAGAATGGAAAAGTCCGAGTTTGCATAGATTTTTGAGATCTTAATGCAGTTTGTCCAAAAGACGAATTTCTACTTCCGATTACCGATGTCATGATAGACAACACATGTGGTTTTGAATGCATGTCTTTCATGGACGGATTTTCAGGATACAATCAAATTAAGATGCATCTAGGAGACGAAAAGCATACCGCTTTCCGTATACCCCTTGGAGTTTACTGCTATACGGTTATGCCGTTCGGACTGAAACATGCCGGTGCTACGTATCAATGGGCCATGAGCAGCATCTTTCAAGAACATCTATGGAAAACAATTGAATATTATATAGATGATATTGCTGTCAAGAGTCGATCAAAAGATGATCACATTCAAGACTTGAAAACAATATTTGAGTTGATGCGCCAACATCAACTAAAGATGAATCCTACTAAGTCTTTCTTAGGGGTTTCCAGTGGCAAATTTTTGGGATTTGTCATCACTTCTCAAGGTATCCATGTTGATCCTGACAAAATCAAAGCAATTCTTGAAATGCGTCCTCTACGTAATCTAAAAGAACTTCGTGGTTTCCAAGGTCGCCTTGCTTATATCAGGAGATTTATATCCAATCTTTCTGGGAGATGTCAACCTTTCTCCAGTCTATTAAAGAAAGGTGTATCGTTTGTCTAGAATAAAGCATGTTAGAAAGCTTTCAATGACATCAAACAATACTTTACAAATCCACCTGTTTTGGTACCTCCAGTGGTAGGAAGACCATTTTTGTTATATGTTCGAGCCTTGGATCATTCACTTGGTGCTTTTCTTGCACAGAAAAGTGACAAAGGTCATGAACAGACAATTTATTATCTTAGCCGAATGATGGTCTGAGCTGAACACATGTACACTCCTGTGGAAAAAAAATGTTTGGCCTTAGTTTTTGCTATTCAAAAGACACGACATTATGTGTCAGGACATACTATTCATGTCATCTCCAGAATAAATCCTATTCAGGTATTGATGAGAAAATCGAGCATTCTTAACTCCAGATTAGCCACCTGGGCGATGTTGCTCACTCCTTATGATATGGTCTATGTACCTCAAAAATCAGTGAAGGGCCAAGCATTAGATGATTTCTTAGCAGCTCACCCTATACCTGAAACATCGAAGCTATATAATGACATTCCAGATGAGGTTGTGGATTGCAACATGACTTTGAAGGATGACATTTGGCAACTATATTTTGATGGAGCATCACGGGTTGGACCTAAAGGCAATATTGTCTCTGGAGTAGGCATCGTCCTAGTCTCTCCTGACAAAATGGTCATATACCATACTTATTCTCTTAATGTGCCATGCTCCAACAATGTGGCAGAATATAATACTTTGGTGATTGGTCTCCAAGTAGCAAAACAATTGGACATCGAGTTCCTGGAAGCTTATGGAGATTCTCAACTGATTGTTAATCAGGTCAGAGGGACATATGAAGTCAGAAACCCTGACCTCATTCCTTATCATCAAGTGGTAATCGAATTGGTCCTTTCATTCAAAGGATTCTTCATCGAATTCATACCACGTTCTTAGAACTTAGAAGCTGATGCTCTTGCTAGCTTAGCCGCAGACTTAGCTGTTCCAATTAGAAGACAAAATACCATAACTTTGTTGGATCGAGACTTATTCTGTGTCAAGAATAATTTGCATATCGAGCATAGTTATACTACAGAATCAAGTTCTCAACAAAGGGATTGGAGAAGTCCATTCATTGATTATGCGGTTCATGGGATTTTACCTGAAGATCTAAAAGAAGCTGCATCAATCAAGAGACGATCATTTCGATTCTACTATGATTCTTCTTTACATATGTTATATTGTCGGTCATATGATGGACTTTTGCTACATTGTCTCTCTGAAAATAAAGCTAAGCAAACGCTTCGTGAAGCTCATGATGGTGTCTGCGGTGCCCATCAACCGAGTCCAAAATTACAGGACCGTATTCGAAGAATGGGATATTATTGGCCATCCATGATAGCAGACGCTGTGGATTATGCTAGACGGTGTAAAGCATGTCAGATTTATGATGATTTTATTCACCAACCATCTGAATTCCTACATCCTACAGCAGATTCTTGACTTTTCGATGCTTGGGGCATGGATATTATTGGTCCAATTAATCCTCCATCTGTCAAAGGACATCGGTTTATATTGGCTATAACCGATTATTTTTCTAAATGGGCGGAAGCTATTCCCCTTGTTGAAGTGAAAACATCTAATGTGGTTAGCTCAATCAAACACCATGTCATTTATCGCTTTAGGATTTCTCGACGGATAATTCATGACAATGGACCACAATTTGCCAGTCAGGCATTTTATCGATTCTGTGACAAGAATCGGATCCAAAATCTGGCTTCTACGGCCTATAATCCAGCTGCTAATGGTTTGGCCGAAGCTTTCAATAAGACAATCATTAAACTTCTCAAAAAATTTGTCACTTCTAATAAACGTGATAGGAATGAGAAACTTGGAGAATGTTTATGGGCTTACCGAACAATAGTCCGAACTCCTACTGGTTTTACACCATTTTCACTGGTCTACGGATGTAAGGCTGTTCTTCCACTGGAAATTCAAATTCCATCTCTTAGAATAGCCATTGCTAATGGGCTTACTGCAGAGAATAATGATCGGTTAAGACTTTAAGAACTTGAAGGACTGGACGAAAAGCGTCTTCAAGCGCAACAACACATTGAGCTTTATCAAGTCCGCATATCTCGAACTTTCAATCGTAAAGTTAAAAATAGGGTATTTAAAGTCGGTGAGCTAGTTCTAGCTGTTCGAAGACCGATGGTGATGACTCATAAGAGCAAAGGAAAATTCCAAGCAAAATGGGAAGGTCCCTATGTAGTCGAGTCGGTATTCTCCAACGGTGCCTATAGGTTGTCTAAACCTAATGGAGATTTGCTTATGATGCCGATCAATGGCAAATTCTTGAAGAAATATTATGTTTAAATTTCTTCTTTATTCCCCAGCTACCAATGTTTGGTTAAGCTGATCATTTGTCTTCCTAAAAGAAAATTTTGATCTTTTGTCTTACCAGCTGATTAAAAGAGAGAGAGAGAGATTTATTATTTATCATGTTCTCATGACCTCTGAATAAATATTAAGTCTACTTCTTCTTCTATCTATCATGTCCTTTTGGCCTCTGAATAGATATTAATCTATTTTCTTTGAGTTGTTACGATCTTTCATGTTCATATTACCTCTGATAGTATTGTATACTCTAAACAGAAAACGAGATTCATTATCTATCATGTCCACATTACCTCTGGATAGATATAATTTATTGAGATTGGAAAACTTGTCATCTGATGAGTATTATTCTATCTCATACCTATTGTTTAATTTCAAAATAAATAATAGGGTCCCAAACCAAATATTTTATTTATTTCTTGTTAATATTACAGAATAAAAAAAATAGAAGGTTACAAAAAAATTTTATTTTGCCAAAGGCGGAGCAGAGACATCTTCAAGATGTTTTTGTAGCTCCGCTAGACGTTTTTCACGAGAGCTCAATACATTATTAGTAGCTACGGAGCGTCGAGCTTCGGGAGTACAGATGTGAGAAAGTCCAGCAAAAGTGACTATCATCTTGTCCTTGGCTTTGTCAAGGGTTTAATGGTAGCCTAAGCTCCGAAGACTTGTTCCTCCAAAATTGAGCTCTGAGTTAGCTGCTGGTCCCGAGCTGTGATCATCTGCTCCTTTTCCGCCTTTAAGAGAGCCAGTTCAGCCTCGACTTTGCGAATTCTATCATTCTGTTGATGAATTCTTATATTCGAAGCTTCATAGGCCTCTCTCTGAATCTCCAGTTGAGGCTTCGCTTCAGTCAAAAAAGCCTTTTCTTTGGCCACCTTGATGCTGTAATCATGGAGGGCTTCATTGAAAGTCATTTCCCGAGCAAGGTATTCAGCTGATAAAGTGTCATACTCCTCTTGGATGAGACTTTCAGTGGTTTAACTTGACAGCTTTAGATATTCTTTGATGGGCTGTTCAAGTCCCCCCACGACTTTCTCCAATGCCGCTGCTCTCGCTGTATCATTGAACGTGGCGACATTTCAGATAGTAAGAGCAATCGTCGCCTTCAGACTTTCATAATTAAGGCCTTTATTCAGGACTATTTTGATCAGAGCCGCCAGAGTCTTGTAAAAAGTATAAGTATGAATCTCAACTAAGAGATTCATTTCTGCACTTGAGCTCGGCGTTGCGACGATGTCTACCAGATCTCTTCTCTGAAGACTAGGAGCATATGTTGT
Organism: Iris pallida; assembly: GCA_029216955.1. Taxonomy (NCBI): domain Eukaryota; kingdom Viridiplantae; phylum Streptophyta; class Magnoliopsida; order Asparagales; family Iridaceae; genus Iris; species Iris pallida. The sequence continues at coordinate 2,617,629 of JANAVB010009999.1, forward strand.
TGCCTTAATAGCAGACTGAGATGAGGCCGTTGTTGTCGTTGCTACTATGGCCAACTGATCCCTAGGAGCTTCAGGGACAGTATCTTCAGCATTTGTTACTTCAGCCGGTTCTGAAGTCGAAACTACTTGAGTTTCAGTGGCGGTAATTGGTGCGGATGGAATGGTAGTTATGGCAACTGACTCCGGTTCGGGCATTGCCTCTTCAAGAACTTTTTCTGAAGCAGTAGCAATAGCAGAGGATGCTATTTTAATGTCCCCAGCTTCAGTTGATGATTTGACAATGCCTTTATCACCTTCTTCGGCAATCGGCTCTGCAGTCTTTTTAAGTATTTCAGTTGTAATGAGTCCTTTTACAACTGATTCTTCATTGAAGTCTACTTCTTCCTCAGTAGCCTCTTCATCATCTACAGTAGGTTCTACTACAGTTTGTTCTTTATCCTTGCGCTCAGCAGGAAGGGACAATTCTAGCTGAGCCTGCACCTCTGGCTTTTGCTGTACCTCCATAGATTGAGGGCATTCTTGTTGAGCATCTTTTTCTTCTGAAGTAGACTCCTCTTCCTCAGACTATGTGTTTTCCTCATAAATGTCTTCTTGAGGAGGAGGAGGAGCCATAAGCTTTGATGTGATGATAATACCTACAAAAATTAAACAAAATAAGTTAATATACAAAATATCATAATTTTGTATAGATTTTGTATAATTTATATTTACCTGGAGTAGGTGTAGGACGTGCCATGTATGCGTCATAGTCCCCATCCCAGTCATCATCGTCAAAATTAATAGCTGGTTCATCTGATGGGATGGGCTCTCGATCAACAATATGTACTGGAGCGACATCCTCAACAACTTGTGCCTTTTGTGGCAAAGTCAAATGAAGTGCTGAGATGAGACGTCCCGGAGATAGGACCGTTACTGCTTCCATTGATGCTGCTAGTTGGGAGGCCGAAGACCCTTCTCCAGGATGGGCCGAAGAAGATGTAACATATTGCGGCTCCTCGACTGGAATATCAATTTCTGGGGTAACAGCTCTTGGTCTAGAAGGCCCCTTGATGGTAACCTTCTTCTTCTTTTCCGGGGTCTTCTCTATAAGAGTAGCAGCTGCACCTTTCTTTCGTTTTCGGGTCTTGCCAATAATGATAGGTTCTACAGCTTTTTCCCCCATTTCTATTGGGATTACTTCCAGATACGTGTTTGCCATTGATTGTAAAAGAACAGAACAATTATCGGAGGACTGAACTTAGACTCACAATACAAACTTGCTCGTACAAAGAAAGCCTAGGGTTGAAAACCTAGGTACAGCAGACTAAGTACGATTGTTTATTTTTGATTCTGGGGGTGACGATAGAGGCTCGGGAAAGCGACGGCCGCTCTGCCTTACTCCTTGGACGATCAGTATGCAGTCTTGGCTCGGGGAAGATCTGCTCGACGTTGATGAAGAAGCGCTCTTCTTACTCTCCTCGGATTGTTCTCCTGGCTTCTCTCTCTCTCTGTGATTATCAAGAAGGAAGGGGGAGCTCTCTCTGTGTAGATCTCTCTCTTCTTATTTCTTTTGGTGCCGACCTCTCTCTCTCTTCTTCTTCTTCTTTTTTTTCACAAGGGAATGATGCTGGCTATTTATAAGAGTGGGGGGTGATCATTAGGGTTTGCTAATAATTATCTGTTTGGAATGTCGGCGCTCCTTCATTCTATCTGAACCCTTGATCCTGATTATAGTGAATCTCGGCCATTAATGCGGATAGCATCGTATCCCATGAACAATTAATGCTAGCTGCTTTAAATCCTCGTGATTGATTATGCTAATGTCTGATTGCTCGCCACGTGTCCCATTAGCTTGATGATAAATGATATGCCCTGATCTCAGTAATTATGACGATGATGTCAAATATATTTGTTGAGATTCGGTTAAATCTCTTATTGATCCCATGCCACGTGTCTTAATTGTGAGTCCTGTCAGAGCTGCATAGGATTGACTATCCTCGAACCGTAGAGAGATACTCTTCCTGAGCCGCATGAGACAATGCCTCATCGAGCCGCAGGGGACGAACCTTCCGTGAGCCGCATATGCATAGTCTTTGCGAGCCGCATGAGCTAGCATTGTATTGAGTCGCAGGGATTGAGCTCTCGGTGGCCCGCATATGGCTGATTTCTGCTAACCATATAGAGTGACTTCTTCGTGAGCCGCATGGAGCTGTTTTCCATTTAAGCCACATGAGAGTTGCCACGTGGCAACCTAGGATTTCTGACGGTTCGGGTCAGAGATCTTCTTTCTTTCCCGAAAAGTCTGTCATTATGGCAGAGCCATTATGACACTTTATGTCGGAGCAGTCACAGTCGCCAAGTCGTGTCAGAGCATTAAATGAGGCCACCCCCAAACGACCAGCTGTAGGGAAGGATCACACATGGCATCCATCGAGCCGCATATGCCTTGCTGAACCGCATACGCTCCCGAGCCGCATACGATTGAGAGTCTTCTTTGAACCGCATAGGGCCGCTCCTGTGTGAGCCGCATAAGCTTCTTACTCCGAGCCGCATGGATCATTATTCTAATATTTTCCATGCTTCTACAGGACCCCCTTCAAAGTTTTCAATTTGTAAAAATTGGAATACTTTGAACAAGAAGCATGGCCCCGTTCATGCCGCATAGGATTTTTCTGTCTGCCTGAGCTTCCTAGCCGCATAAGTGCCTTAGCCGCATAAATTCATCTGGCCGCATAAACTGGTTGCCACGTGTCCTGAACACGTGTGCAAATCTTCATTAAGTGCCTTTGATTTGATTTAATGCCGCCTTTCGGGGGAGGATCCCAAGAGTCGGTTTTGCCTTGACCGAAGCGTTTTGCCTTTATTCTTTGGGGGCGACACGTAATCCGAGGCATACTCCGAGACGTCTGTTCGTTTCGTGGGTCTCTTTTGCCTATAAATAGGAGTTTTTAAGCCTCTTGGGGTTTTTCTTTACCTTCTCTCTTTGCTCTGATTCTCTATTTGCCGTCTTTGCTCTTCGTCTTTTAGCAACCGACAATGGCTCCCAAGAAGGCTGCAGCATCGAAGGCCGCCTCATCTTCTGCGGCAGCGAAGGGCAAGAAAGTCGCGTCTTCATCGACTGCGGCGGCGAACATGGCGGCTCCTCCGTTGACTGACGTACCCGCTTTTTACCCCGACGTCCACCCGCCTATCGCTGGTAAGGGTCCCTTAATATGAACTGCCATGGCTACGCCGCATATTTTATGCGCGAGCCTATATTCCAAAGTACACTGTGTGTCCGACTCATGTCTGGGCCGCATAGGGTATGACCCAGGTTTGAGCCGCATGGAAGTGGTTGCGTAACTACTTCTTTAACAGGGCCGCATAAGTTCATCCTCGCTGTACTGCATAAGCTCATCCTTGCAGGGCCGCATAAACGTTTTCGGGCCGAACATACTCCTTTTGTACCGTATAAGTTCCTCCGTACTGAGTCGCATGAGTTCCCTTCGAACGGAACCGCATGATTTTACTTGGACCGCATGGGCTCTTTCAAACTGAGCCGCATAGGCTCATTTGAATTGACCTGTATAAACCGAGCCGCACCTATGCTGAGCCGCATAAGCATCATGTGTTTTTGTCGTTTTTGACCTTGTTTCTTTTGCCTTTCTTCAGTGACTCTGCCCGTGAATCCTGCTGGGGAACTTATGGTAGGCTCACGTCAGTTTGCCTCGGGCGTTCATCGGGATGACTTAGTTCGTCAAGTGTCCGAACAGCTACTTGTTGATGAACCTCTGGAGCGACTAAATGCCATCAGGGTTCAATCCTTTCAGTTCCTTGTTGATATGATAAGCTCTGGGCAGTCTGACGGGAAATATCTGAAACCGGTCTTCCTCTTTGGGGATGCGTTGGTTGTAGAAAACTCCCGAGTGTTGGATGTTTCAGAGAGTTGGGATTTTGACCTGGACGGGATGCCGATTCACATTCCTATTATGAAGCGCCATTTCCCTTTTGAGTGGTTCAATATGATCGTTCTGGATAGGCAGATGCCGGACACCCTCACTCCAACCAGACCGGGGATGTTTGTTGGTAATATCCGTTATAACAGAGCCACTGGGTCAGTGCGTGCAGTCAAAGATCCGGCCAGTCGGTCTGTGATGGGGTTAGTTCCAGGTACCTTCATCAACACCCCTGGTCCTAACTTTTCATTCTTCCAGGCTGATACCTTCCTGAGTCAGCTTGCTCGCAAAGGGTCCTATCCTATTGGTAGGTTGGTCCTGCCGAGCTGGGTACACCCCATTCCTCCGTGGGCTAATCTGTCCTCATGGATCCTACGAAAGTATGAAGAGTTTTTGCGGGGAGTCAACCTTTATGAAGCTATACGGGGTACCAGCCACGGGTTGCCCGTTAATAAGCCACTGTTCATGGCCCTTTTGGAGATGTACAATCATCGAACGGGGACCTTTTTTACCCCTGTTGGAGAATTAGGGCTCGCTCTTCACGAGATGTATGCTGTCTCCAAGCTCCCCTGGGGGATGAACCCTTCGAAGTGTATACGCCGACGAATGAGGAGCTCCAAGATTTGGATCAGCGATTCCCCGGTTTTGTCACCGTGTATCAAGAATTATTATGCCATCATAGCACCTGTCACCGGACGACTATCCAAAAAAATGATAGCTCGGAGGGGGACTCTCCCCATACTAAATCTTGGGTTGCATACCTTTTCAAATTTAGCGCGGCTGGCCGGGTTACTTCCCGAGATCGTTTAACTCCTAAAGAAGTGGAGGTCTTGATGTCGACTGCCCGGAGGTCGAAGTCTCAAAGTGACAGGTTCGGGAGCCAGATTGACTCCTTTAGCTACTTTCGTTATGGCACTCGACGGTTGTCCGAGAAGGTACTCTTGGCCGGATTTTTAATAGTGTGGCTGCGCAATTGCGTGGTCTCAGGAGGGGCAGGCTCTATTGAGAGGATCAGTCGCCACTTCATTCTTCCTGCCGTGAAGTTGGCCTTTGGGGTCAGGCTGGCCCTCCTTTCTGCCATGGTGTGCAGTATTCAACATGGTCTTCGCGCCTTCTCGTCCAAGGTCATTGCTCGTGACGTGGCAATAGATTTTGAACGTGTAGAATTGCCTTACCATTACTTGCTGGGATGGCTATTGCTGCATTATCAATCCTTGATAAGACCCGGGACGGGAGATGGCGTTACAGGTGATGACGCGTTTCTTTTCAAGTATCACCACCAGCCTTGGGAATGTAGTACCATGCCGGCATGTCGGAGGATGCTGGCGAGGGTGGATGGGTACAATTTCTTCGTATCCGTTCTTCGTTTCATTGATCAAGAGGTGAGGAGTGTTCATGTTGATGGGGTCGGACCTCCTCATTTCTTGCCTGAAAAGATGCGTTTCTGGCTGCACAACATTCGCCCGGCGCATCTAGTTTACCGAAATCGTACCACTGTGTATTTGGAGCCCTACTTGCCTAGTAGGTTTGCCCGTCAATTTGGGTATAGTCAGCTAATCCTCGAGCGCCCCAGTTCTCACCTGGGATTTGAAGGCAGCATTCTTGATGGTATCAGAGCATGGAGCTACTATGACACCTGTCATACTCGGACTAGCTTCTTGGTCCCTGCCGCAAATGTGATGGATGAAATCCTGCATATGGCAGCCCTGTATCATGTCACGGCGAATCCTTCTCCCCTCAATTTTGACTTGAGGACTAGCTTCATTGTGGGCACTTGCCTAGCGGAGAAGGCTATGACGTCGAGAGCGAAGAAGAAAAGGACGAATAGGGTTCCCTCGCCCGATTCCGAATCCTTCGACACAATTGAGGAAAATAATGAACGGGACGGCGAAGACTCCTTTTCTTCGGGTGATGGGATAATGGCGGGTTAGCCTCCCGTTATGGCGGCTGAGATGGCGACGGGACAACCGTCGGCCATATTTGACGAAGCAGTGGGCCCGTTACCGTCTGCGTCGGAGGAGGCACGGGTAGATCTATCGCCCACCATGCCTGGTCCTTCGCGTAAGCGAGGCAGGCATGAGCCTACCGGCGGAGAGGTAACTTTTTCTGTAAAGAGAGCGGCTGTCGGTCCCCGTAGGCTGCTTATTACGGAGAAGGGTGAAGGTGCAGACGATGTTCCGGAGGTAAGTCCAAGTCGGAGTCCTATCTTTGTTGTAGCTTTCTTTCCTCTCGGGGATATGACTTGATCATTTTTCTTTGTAGGCGTCTGACGAACCAGGCTCTCCTGAACCATCTGCTGCTTCAGTAGTTGATCCGGCCCTTGCCGCTTTGTTTAGCGACACGTGTACCGCGGTCCTCTCTGCGGGGGCTCTCTCAGCGGCGACTAAGGACACCCAAGCTGCTGAGGCCCCAGCCCAGGGTGACGAGATTTCTGAATTTCAACGAGATGACGCCATCCTCGGTGCATCCCCTCCCGAGGATGCAAGAGCAGATGAGTCTTTTATTCCTGACTCGGAGGCTGTTGGTGAAGAGGTTGTGATGGCTGTAGGTGAACCTCAGCCTCCATATTCCTCCACTGGTAAGCTGAGCCACATATTGACCACCGAGGGGGCTTATTTGCTCTATCAGCATGTCCTTCGAGTCAAGTCGATTCATGGTTGCCTTGGCCGTGCAGGTCCTGACCCTTTATCTCCTGCCGCTGATGTTCTTGGGGAAGGCCCGGTCTACCGTGATCAAGGGGAAAGGAGCATTTCCTCTCCTTCGTCATCATATATTGAGGGACATCCTGCCAGCTCCGGGCAGATAGGGATGGAGTTGGTGCTGGCCCCGGCCTCGTCTTTGGCTGCTTATACGGCTCCGAAGATTGACTTCTCGACCCTGCCGAGCATCCAAATTCTGCGGGCCGCTGAAGAGGAATTAGCCGATGTTCAAGCATCCTTCCGCGCGGAGTTAGTTTCTCTTGTAGCAGGAGCGGCAGATTCCATCGTGTCTTCTTCCGTGCTACCAGCCACACTCCCGTTGACACCGATTTCCTCGGAGGCTCTGGACGAGGTGACGCAGGATGTGGTTGACAGCTTCTATCGCCACTTAGGGAGGGGTGTAAAGGCTACCGTGGAACGGGGGGGGGTCCCTTTTTCTCTGTCTCTACGGGGAGCTCGGAGCTAAATCGACACTCTGAAGGGTCTTCCTGGCGGGCTGGGGTTAGCCGCGCTCCTGGAGCCTAAGTTGACAGAGGCTGACCAGCTTGTGACCCAACTGCTGGCAGTACGGCAGGCTGGTTTGCCTGCTGCGATCGAACGAGAGCGGGGCTTCCTGGTTGCTGCTCGGGACAGGATCAAGCTCGCTCGAGAAACTGTCGGGCCGGCTGTGCAGGGGGATCTTGACAAGTTCTCCGTCTCCTATGACCGACTGGGTCGTCAGAGTCAGGCTTGTAGGGCCCGGGAAGAATCTGCCTCTCATGGAATAGCTGACACGAAGGAGCGAATTCTCGCACTCCAGAAGGAGTTGGCCTTCTTAGAGTCAGAGCGGGAGACTGCTCATGCAGAACAGGAATCGATTGCTCGGGAGGCCGAGAGGGTTTCCCGTTCTTCTGTCAACCTGGAGCGGGCCTTCAAGAAGTTTGAGGACAACTGGCAAGCCCATGCTCATCTGGAGGATGCGGCGGTGCTGAACCAGGAGGCGGAGCGTCGAGCCAAACAGAGGCTTGAGCGGTCGGTTGCCTTGTTAAAGGACCGTCTCATGGCGTTATGTGCTCCAGAGCAGTGATCCGTCCTCTGTCTTCTCTTTTTTTTTTCTCTTTTCTCTTTTAATTTTTGTAAGGGATGTGATCCCCGCTGATGTAGCCCTTTGATTTTTGAATAAATGAGCATGTTTCAACTCATCTTTTCTTTCTTGTACTTGCGGTATTTATGGAACCGGATTTACTGGGGGATTATTTGTGGACATGTTACCCTAGGCGTACCTTGGTTTTAGGTATGGATAACAAGTTTGATTAGGATGTCCGGGACAGCCACGGCAAAATGGTCATGGATGTTCTCGGTACTGGGGAAAGGAATGCCGTAGAGCAGCTGGGCTCCCGGGGCATGGTAAGATGGTGGATTTATGCTAAGAAGCTTAGCAAGGGATATTTGTGGGCCTATTATCCTTGGCGTACCCTGGTTCAGGATACGGATAATGGGATGAAAGAAAACCAATCACATTTGCTCAGAGGTTATGATGACATGGCAAACATGAAGGTTTTATCGTGAAATCTTCCTGCTCAGAGGTAATGAGAACATGGCAGGAGAGACTTTACGGAAGCTATTTGTGGTCAACAGAGGACATTTGTGGTCAACAGAGGACATTTGTGGTCGACAGAGGACATTTGTGGTCAACAGAGGACATTTGTGGTCAACAGGGGACATTTGTGGACCTATTATCCTTGTCGTACTCCGGTTGTGGGTACAGACAATAGGTTAAAAGGGGATCGACATACTTGCTCAGAGGTAATGTGGACATGGCAAATATGACGATTTCTTCGACGGAGCCTTCCCACTCAGAGGTAGTGAGGACATGGCAGGAGTGGGCTCAATGAAGATTGGGTATATAGAACGACTCAGAGGTAGGAGAACGTGGAAGTTCTATGCGAGGGGGCGGTTTGTTTTTGGTGGAAGTGAAGACGACTCAGAGGTAATGAGGACATGGTTGTTTCAGAAATTGGTGGATCGACTACCCTTTTTGTGCACTGGGAGTGCGGGTAGTGAATCCTTGAGGGAGGATCTCTGCCAGGAAGAAAGTTCAGAGGTATAATCATACTTGACTTACTATCTGAAAGAGTGACCGAAATGTAAGTTCAGAGGCACCAGCTGGTACATAACTTGGTAATTTGGACTATTGAGGGAGTGAGAGTACAGCGGCACCAACGGGTGCATGACTCGATAATCTGAAATAGGGTGGATGAGAGTTCAGTGGTACTAAAGGGGTACATGACTCGATAATCTGGAGAATGATGGATGGGAGTTCAGTGGTACTAAAGGAGTACATGACTCGATAATCTGGAGAATGATGTTCAAACATAGTATTTCTTCAGGAACTTGCCGTTGACGGGCAACATGAGCAAATCTCCGTTCGGCTTAGCGAGGCGGTAGGCGCCGTTGGAGAACACGGTCTCGATGACAAATGGACCTTCCCATTTTGGCTGGAACTTACCGGTGGTCTTGTGAGTCATGACCATCGGTCTCCGGACTGCCAGAACAAGATCACCCACTTGGAATGTTCTGATTTTAACTTTTTTGTTGAAGGCTCCTGAGATGCGTGCTTGGTATAGCTCGATCCTTTGCTGAGCTAGGAGGCGCTTTTCATCTAAAGCCTCCAACTCTTGTAGTCGTCGTCGGTAGTTATCATCCGTCGTCAATTGATAAGTGAGGGCGACGCAGAGTGAGGGGATCTGAGTCTCCAAAGGGAGGACTGCCTCGCTCCCGTACACCAGAGAGAATGGTGTATTCCCGGTGGCTGTTTGAACCGTGGTGCGATAAGCCCATAAGCACTCGCCGAGCTTCTCGTTCCAGTCGCGTTTGTTGGAGGAGACGAACTTCTTGAGGAGTTTGATGATTGTTTTGTTGAATGCCTCTGCCAACCCGTTTGCTGCCGGGTTGTATGGTGTCGAAGCGACATTCTGAATGCGGTGCTTATCGCAGAATCGGTAGAATGCATGGCTTATAAACTGTGGACCATTATCATGGATGATTCTTCGTGGTAGTCCGAAGCGGTAGATAACGTGATGCTTAAGGAAGCTGATCACGTTTAAAGTTTTAACTTCTGCGAGTGGGACAGCCTCCGCCCACTTGGAGAAATAATCAGTGATCGCAAGTATGAAGCGGTGTCCTCGGGAGGAAGGTGGGGTGATTGGACCAATGATATCCATTCCCCATGCTTCGAATGGCCAGGATGCCACCGTTGGATGCAGAAACTCGGATGGTTGATGAATGAAATCCGCGTGGACTTGGCAGGCCTTGCATTTTCTGGCATAATCTATCGCATCTGCCACCATTGTGGGCCAGTAGTAGCCCATCCGGCGAAGGCGGTCCTGTAGCTTAGGGCCGGGTTGATGGGCCCCACAGACACCGTCGTGAGCTTTTCGTACAGCTTCTGTAGCTTCCGCGTTCGACAAACACCGAAGCAATAATCCGTCGTAGGAGCGGCGGTACAACATTTTCGTCTCTGTATCGTAGAAGAATCTGAGAGAGCGCCGTCTGATAGAGGTAGCTTCCTTTGGATTCTCTGGGAGGATGTCGTATACGACGAAGTCGATGAACGGCTGTCTCCAGTCCGGTGTGTCATCGACCGTCTGGGCAGAATAACTTGCCATGGCTTGAATGTTGTTCTTGGGACAGACCAGTTCGTGGCCTATTACGTCAACCGAATGATGAGCTTGGTTTGGCACCGCTAAGGAAGCGGCAAGGCCTGCTAGGGCATCGGCTTCGATATTTTGGAGTCTGGGGACGTGTTCGATGAAGAATCCCTCGAATGATGAGATAATGTTGATCGTAATTTGATGGTAGGGGATCATGTCTTCATGGCGAACCTCGTACGAGCCCCTGATCTGATTGACGATTAGTTGGGAGTCGCCGTATGCTTCAAGGTATTCTACCCCCAGCTCTTTTGCAAGTTGGAGGCCAATGACCAGAGCGTTATATTCGGCCACATTGCTGGAGCAGGGTTCCGTGAGGGAGTAGGCACGATTGATCACCGGCCCAGTAGGAGAAATTAATACCACTCCGACCCCGACGACGATGTTTCCCTTGGGTCCGGTCCTTGAGGCGCCATCGAAGAACATTCGCCATATGTTATCGTGGATGGCTGTATTCGAATTGGCGACCTCGTCTGGGATCTCTTCATAGATTCTGGATGACTCCGATCCTGGGTGGGCTGCCAAAAAGTCTGCTAGGGCTTGACCCTTAACAGCCTTTTGCGGGACGAAAATCATATGATAGGGGGACAGCAATATTGCCCATGTGGCGAGGCGAGAGCTGAGGGCCCCTGGTTTAGTCATGAGTACTCTGCGGGGGTTGACTCGCGAGATCACATGTATGGTTTGTCCTGTGACATAGTGCCGCATCTTTTGAATAGCGAATACCAGGGCGAGACACTCCTTCTCTACGGCGGTGTATCGATGTTCTGGCCCGATCATCATTCGGCTGAGATAATATATGGCCTGCTCGTGGCCTGCATCGTTATTTTGTGCTAGCAGGGCACCAAGGGAGTGTTCCATCGCTCGTACGTAGAGCAGGAATGGTTTTCCGGGGACCGGGGCCACCAGGACTGGGGGATTCGACAAATATTCTTTGATGTCGTCGAAAGCACGATGGCATTCCTCGTCCCATACGAATGAGACTCCCTTCTTCATGAGGTGTGTGAACGGTCGGCATCGTCCGGAGAGGTTGGAAATGAACCTCCTGATGTAAGCTCGCCTCCCTTGGAGGCCTCTGAGTTCGCAGAGATTTTTTGGGGGACCCATCTCCATGATTGCCTTCGTCTTCTCAGGGTCTACATGGATGCCCCGTGCCGTGATGATGAAGCCTAAGAATTTCCCGCTGGATACGCCCAAAAATGATTTCGTAGGGTTCATCTTCAGGTTGTGGGCTCTCATCAGGTCGAATACCGTTCTCAGGTCTTGCAGATGATCTTCCTTATGGCGACTCTTGACGGCGATGTCGTCGACATAGCATTCTACTATTTTGCGTAAATGTTCTCGGAAAATGATACTCATGGCCCGCTGATATATAGTGCCAGCATTCTTTAGACCGAATGGCATGACTGTGTAGCAGTATGTACCAATCGGCGTTCGGAATGATGTGTGCTTTTTGTCGTCGGGAGACATCTTGATTTGATTGTACCCCGAGAATCCATCCATGAATGACATACGTTCAAAGCCGCATGTGTTGTCGATCATAATGTCTGTGATGGGGAGGGGAAACTCGTCCTTCGGACATGCCTCATTCAGATTATGGAAGTCAATGCAGATTCGGATCTTCCCATTTTTCTTAAGGACCGGCACTATGTTGGCGACCCAATCAGGATGTTGCTCTTCACGAATGAAACCGCTGGCTATTAGCTTGTTGACTTCGGCTTCAATTGCGTCCATGACGCCTGGACGGAAGCTTCGTTGTTGCTGTTTGACTGGCTTTGCATCTGGCCGTATGTTGAGTTTGTGAAGAGCGATATCGGGGTCTAGCCCCGGCATGTCCTCGTAACTCCACGCAAACACGTCGATATATTCTCTGACGAGTTTCAGCAGCGATTCTCGTTCTTCGTTTGTCAGGCTTTTACTGATAAAGATCGGTTTTGGAGAAGATTCGCTGCCGAGATCCACTTGTATGACCTCATCTTCAGTAGGAGGTTCTCTCAGTTCGAACCGTTTTTCCCATTGCGCGTCTAATTGCTGGGCCCATGGTTCTAGCTCAAGGATTTCGGGGATGTCTTCGTCTTCCTCGTAAGCGTCAGCGAATGCCATGTTGACTGACATGATTTGTCTGAACACATCTCCGATGCTGGTATCTGAGTCGGAAGTCGGTGATCCGGTTGAATGTGACTGCCAGTCGCATTCTTCATCTGAGCTTTCAGGGGTCGTAGTAGGCGTTACATACCCTACACCGCATCGGGTTTTGTTATAGTAGTTCCGTGGTTTGCCCGCCGGGGCTGGCGTCTTCAAAGGTAATCGTCGTCCAGTGCCGTAGTTCAGTCCTGGCGTTGTCTCTAGATCATACCCCTGTTTCTGCATGAGATATTTGGATTGAGGGCTATAGAGATACAGAGGCAGTCTTCCGGCATCTGACCCGAAGTCGACTTCTTCCATAGCGGGGGGATGTGGGTTGTTCGTCCGGCCGAAGATGATCGGGTGGTCCCCTCCTTCGACTATTCGGTAAGTGTCTTCTACTGGAGTAAGTCGGATGGCGGTGTACACGTTTGTCACCTGTGTATGTAGGTGAGTGCCTATACCGTGTTCCATAGCGTACATTGTATATAGCTTATTGAGCTCGGTGTAGTTCAAAGATAACCCTTTATTGATGAAGTAAGGTATCTTTTCTAGAGGGATTACATCATCTGCGGAGGGGGTATCGGAGTGGGCAGCCACATACTTGGCCAATTCTGGTTCTTCTTCGGCCACCACCTGTATAAGTGAAGACTGGGAGGACGACCTAGTCAGCTTGATCTTCAGAGGCTCAACTGGCGGAGCAGATCGTGGAGTTGTTGGTAAACTAGCAACCCCCAGTTTGGTACTTGATGTGAGGCGAGGGGTGGCTGGTTCGCTAGAAGTGTCAGACCTTGCATCGGGGTGAAGAACCTTCTTGGAAAGGCGTATTGTGAGCGGTCTGTCGGAGGGATTGGGCTTCTCCGTTTGGAGCTGACCGACTCTCGGTAGTCTGATGGTAAGTGGCCCTGTTATGGGTCTCGACGCTTGGCCGGACTTTGGCAGCCGGATTCTCATCTGTTCTTCTTGTGCGGAGAGACTGATTGCGTCCTTACGCAGAGTGGCCGTAAGGGGTGCGGAATTGCCCGGTTTACGAGCCTGAAGGTGGATCGTTAGAGGTTCTTCTGATCTTGTAGCCGTCTTGTTGTGAGTTTGCACATCTTCTTCGACCAGATGCTTTTTTGATTTCTCGTATAGACATGAGTCTGAGTAATAAGATTCGACCCCCTTGAAGGGATCGATATCGGCAAACTCTGTCCTTACGAAGCCGTGCTTATCGACATATTTGAAGTACTGGTGTAGTGTGGAAGGCACGATCATGTAATCGTGTATCCAAGGCCATCCCAGAAGGATATTGTAAGAAGTATCGGCATCTATGACATAACAGGTAACTTCTGATTGGAGATCGCTGATCTGACACTTCAAACGGATCTTCCCTATTGGGTAGCTCCTGCCCGAATTGAAACCGCTAATGGCGGTGCTTGTAGGTGTCAGGCGATGCATCGGGATGCGAAGATGATGTAGCAGACCCTTCGGAATGATGCTTATAGAGGACCCAGGATCAATGTGCATTCGGTCCACCTTTACGTCGCCGATGTATCCAGTGTAGTATAGCGGGCGATCATGCAGGTTAGTTTTGATGAGCATATCTTGCGGAGAGAAGACGATATTGGGCATTGCTCCCGTACACGCACTATCTTGGAGCTCTGCAGGTTGGTTATCTCCCGTGAGGTTGACCTGAGCCAAGTATGCGTCGGCATTTTGGAGCGCCTCACTTAAAGCCGTGCGGACATCTTTTGAGAGCGTGAGGAGTTCATATAAGGACAATTTGGCCGGGGTTTTAGCTAATTGCGCTAAGATGTCGAAGTTGTAGGGCCTCTCCAGCCCCTGAGGTGTCTCCTTCCGGAGGGATTTGTCGAAGCGAGTCTCCTTCGGCCTAGGCTTGTCGGTCGTCGAAGGCTGAGCCGGTCCCGGAGCATCATTGGTAGTGGGCGAATGATCATCAGTCTCACTTTCGGTCACCGGTTGGGCTTGTGTTCCGGATCGAGTAGTGACGGCCGAGACTTCCTCTTCTTCCGCCGAGGCAGTATGGCAGGATCTGACTTTTTCATTTTTCCTTTTAGAAGGTGGAGAGGGCTGAGTTACCTCGTGGACTAGGTCCGGATGGACCCACATGATTTCCCCTCGTGATATGGTGAGGGGTATTAGACCAGCGGCTTGATCGCGAGCAGGCGGCAGATTAGTAATTTCCATTGTTGTCAGAGGGATAGGTATAACCCCGTCCTGAGTCTCTGTTGGAGGGAAGCTGCCGAATTGTACGGACACCATGTTGGCTGCCACAGTTACCTCTTCGAAATCGATGGCCAGGGCGTTCGAATCGATGAGGTTTTGGATATACCGTTTCAGTTGGTAGAAGTCGTGTGTCGCATGGTGGACGTAGCGATGGTAATGGCAGAACTTTGGGTTCTCCAGATCAGCCGATCGAGGCTCCCGTCTTGGTGGAGGAAGCTGAATCCTATCTCCTTGTATAAGCATATCCAAAATAGGCTTGACGTGGCCGTCTTCAAAGGAATAAGTGATTTGAGGCCATTGTTTGTCTGCTGGCTGTGGCTCGGGCTTCTGGGCTGTATCGGTCACCATAGCCTGCTTGCCTTTGTTGTCCCGGTTGTTGGAGGGGCTACCCCCATTGCCGTTGCTGGTGTTGGGACGCTTGCTCTTGTTCTCTTCCTCCGAGATATGCAACCCCAGTTGGCGAGCCTTCTTCAATCGTTCTTCAGCACTTGTAGCACTGATGATAAAAGCCTTCCAATCCTTGAACTGACTTTCGCCCATCCAGAGACTAATTGTTGAAAGTAGTCTCTTTTGGCAAATTTTAATCAAAGAAGAGTCCGGGTTGCCAGATGGTAACTTCATTACGGTTTGACGAAACCGCTCAATGTAATTTCTTGTCAGTTCTTTCTCTCCTTAAACGACGTCCATGAGGGTAGACATCGTCACGTCCTGTCCTACTTCATAGAACCTCTCCAAGAACAAGCGTTTGAAGCCAGCGAAGGAGTGGATGCAATTGTCTGGCAGGTTGCGGTACCAATCGAAGACGACTCCTTCCAATGCCCCAATGAATAACCGCGTGAGGATAGCGTCATCATGGGGCAGATGGTCGGTAGTGACCTCAAAGTAAGTGATGTATCGACTTGCTGAAGTCTTGCCATCATATGGGTTGATATTGAACGGCTTATATCTTGGCGGAAAGGGAACATCCCTCCATTCAGCAGGATATGGTTGTCGTATTCTGAGGTCTTGAGAGTTTTCTCGGGCGTGGAACATTGCTCGGAGCTCCTGAACCTCTCTTCTTACTTCTCGGGCCTCATCTGTCGCGGTAGGGGCCGTTATCTCGGGAGGATTATTGCCCTGGTTTGGCGCTGCTGAATTTGAATCTACGTTGATTGCGGGACCCGTGCTTGTCTGGCCAGGTGTCACTCCCTGCAGAGTAGGAAGTGCCACTTTGATCTCATCTACAGACTTGACAAAGGCATGCAATATGGCCTCCAACGTGTCGATGCGCTGGCGATCGCTGGAACCGCCTTGATTGCTGTCTGTCATGAATACCGTCTTCACATGAGGAGTGACAGAGGGAGTGGTGGAGGATGTACCCTCCGAGTCGTACCTATGCGTCGAGAAATCATTTGGATATGTGGGGATGTTCTCTTCAGGTTCGGACTCGGAAGGAACACTACCCCCAGCTTCGGAGCTTGCTTCGTCTCGAGAATCATGGATGTCCTCGGGGACATCAGCATCTGTTGTACCCGATGGGAGGGTTGTTTCTCGGGGTTCGTCTCCTTGAAACGTTGGATTATTGTGGACGTTCGGAGGAGTACTACCCCCAGCTCCTACAACCCCCAGGGTCGGGGACGATGAGTCTCCTGTTGCAGCAGATTTTGTCTTCGAACGGGTGTGTTGGTATACTCCGGTGGAGGGTAACCGTTTAGCCGATAACTTCTTAGCTGTAGTGGCTGATATCTTTGGACTGAAGATGCTTGTCTTCTTCCCTCTCCCCTCGGCGGGGACCTTCTGAGCAGAATTGCAGGAGACAACAGGAGGTGCCTCATCTTCTGAGTTCGGGTGCTGTAGTCTGTGGAAGACGGACGGACGATCTTCCGTCACTGCCGCGTTGTTGCAGCAGCAGTTGACGATGATCTGGGTGCAGTGACGTCCACATGGGAATTCTTTGCACGCCTAGGCCCCTTCTCTTTCCTTGCGTTTGTGGAGGATCGCCTCACGCAGGTCAGAGGAACCACTCTGTCCGTTTGTCGTCGGGGATTGGACTTGAGCGGTTCTGTACAACTTCTCATCAGAGGCCCGCGTGATAATCAGCGGGACGCCCTGATAGTCAGAGGTTGGGGCAGCTGTCTGGGCATGATGAGCCCGCGCTGCCCTAGACTTCTTCTTTCTAGCACTTGTGGGTGCATAATAGGAAGAGTCCAAGTTGAGCATCATAGAGTCTGGCTTATCATCCAGAGAGTCATCAGGGTTCGGACAATACGAGAGACGGTCGAAAACTGATCGAGAGGAGCATGGAGCAGATGCTATGCGGCTGAGAGTGGAAACCGTACGGGCTGTCTGCATGCAGTTGTCTCCTGTCGTCGGACGAATTCTTATGCGGCTAGGGGTCACGACCGTGCAGGCTGGCCGCATGCGGTTGGCATCTGTGGCCGCATGGGTTTTCTACAAACGATTGACTTTACTGGCCGTATGAGTCTCATCCTTGCTGTCGGGAACTGTAGTCGCATAAGTTATGCGGCTGACAGAAGTAGCCGCATGAGTTTTCTTCATGCGGTTGGCGGATGTAGCCGCATGGGCTTTCTCCTTACGGTTGGCGGATGTAGCCGCATGGGCTTTCTCCTTGCGGCTAATACTCTTCTGCGGTTCGGTCCGCGTAGAGTCCCTCTTTATCCCTGTAAGTCCAGCATCATAATGTTTTCTTCTACCGGACATGGGGACAGCAGAGTTGTCTACGATCTGAAGTGGGACCGCAGGAGAATCCTTCTCGCCGTCTTGAGCAGCAGAGGGCATCCCATCGAGGGCTTGAGGAGGAGCAAATGACTTCGGTTTCCATTCATTGCGAGCCTTCGTGGTGCGGGTGCGCTTCTGGACCGGACCAGCGCTGCCTTCAGAGAGCATCTCTTCGAACGCCTGTTGGTCGAAGCGGACGACCATCTTCTTTTGTGTGGAGCCAAGTTTGGCTACATCTGATTGCGTCACCAACTCCTCAGCTATGGAGAAGTTAGTCCCCAGCAGAGTCGCCATCGTGTTTGCCATTGATTGTAAAAGAACAGAACAATTATCGGAGGACTGAACTTAGACTCACAATACAAACTCGCTCGTACAAAGAAAGCCTAGGGACGAAAACCTAGGTACAGCAGACTAAGTACGATTGTTTATTTTTGATTCTGGGGGGTGACGATAGAGGCTCGGGAAAGCGACGGCCGTTCTGCCTTACTCCTTGGACGATCAGTATGCAGTCTTGGCTTGGGGAAGATCTGCTCGACGTTGATGAAGAAGCGCTCTTCTTACTCTCCTCGGATTGCTCTCCTGGCTTCTCTCTCTCTCTGTGATTATCAAGAAGGAAGGGGGAGCTCTCTCTGTGTAGATCTCTCTCTTCTTATTTCTTTTGGTGCCGACCTCTCTCTCTTCTTCTTCTTTTTTTTTCACAAGGGAATGATGCTGGCTATTTATAAGAGTGGGGGTGATCATTAGGGTTTGCTAATGATCGCTCCTTCATTCTATCTGACCCCTTGATCCTGATTATACTGAATCTCGGCCATTAATGCGGATAGCATCGTATCTCATGAGCAATTAATGTTAGCTGCTTTAAATCCTCGTGATTGATTATGCTAATGTCTGATTGCTCGCCACGTGTCTCATTAGCTTGATGATAAATGATATGCCCTGATCTCAGTAATTATGACGATGATGTCAAATATATTTGTTGAGATTCGGTTAAATCTCTTATTGATCCCATGCCACGTGTCTTAATTGTGAGTCCTGTCAGAGCCGCATAGGATTGACTATCCTCGAACCGCAGAGAGATACTCTTTCTGAGCCGCATGAGACAATGCCTCATCGAGCCGCAGGGGACGAACCTTCGTGAGCCGCATATGCATAGTCTTTGCGAGCCGCATGAGCTAGCATTGTATTGAGTCGCAGGGATTGAGCTCTCGGTGGCCCGCATATGGCTGATTTCTGCTAACCATATAGAGTGACTTCTTCGTGAGCCGCATGGAGCTGTTTTCCATTTAAGCCGCATGAGAGTTGCCACGTGGCAACCTAGGATTTCTGACGGTTCGGGTCAGAGATCTTCTTCCTTTCCCAAAAAGTCTGTCATTATGGCAGAGCCATTATGATACTTTATGTCAGAGCAGTCACAGTCGCCAAGTCGTGTCAGAGCATTAAATGAGGCCACCCCCAAACGACCAACTGTAGGGAAGGATCACATATGGCATCCATCGAGC
This sequence comes from Iris pallida, assembly GCA_029216955.1. Taxonomy (NCBI): domain Eukaryota; kingdom Viridiplantae; phylum Streptophyta; class Magnoliopsida; order Asparagales; family Iridaceae; genus Iris; species Iris pallida. The sequence goes on from JANAVB010009999.1 coordinate 2,636,501, forward strand.
CGTATATGCGTTGCTGAACCGCATACGCTCCCGAGCCGCATACGATTGAGAGTCTTCTTTGAACCGCATAGGGCCGCTCCTGTGTGAGCCGCATAAGCTTCTTACTCCGAGCCGCATGGATCATTATTCTAATATTTTCCATGCTTCTATAATACGTATCTGGAATAACAGCGTCGTCAGGTATGTCTGATTGTACCCTGACTAGCTCTTCAATATTCCCTTCCTTGGGCCATCTTAGACTACCTCTCAGATTGTAGCCATGGGCGAAGGAGCGGATAGAAGCGTAAAAGTGAGCATAGGTATGAAGTATACGTAGCTTGGTGTTTCTTGTAGCAGTCGATATTCAAAATTTGGCACCGGTACAGGCAGTGCTAAAATATCTCCAGCCTCTTGCACCATCAATCAGCTTCCCATAATGACGGAAACTGGTGGAAGGATTGCCAACATAAAGTTGGTCATATCCGAACTGACGAGCGAACCGACTCGGTAGATACGGTTCAAACGCGTAGCTGTCTTCATTTCTGTACATCAGATGGGAGGGTCTGACGCACTGTAACCATCTGAAAACTAGAGCTGACAATAGAGTTCTTCCTTCAACTTCATCTTCAAATTGTACGTCGAAGCAGTCGGCTGGAACTGGTGGCCAGATACAGAAAAAGTTCCAACCATAAGAATAATTCAATACTGCTCTGGTATCTGCCACTGTAGTAGCAGTCCATGTAGCTTTGCTAAACTTCTGGAGGAAGACCTCCACATCATCTTCAGGGCCTGGTGGTAATAAATTGCAGTTTTGCTACAATAACCAGCCCTTAAGGTAAGTGTAGGGCATTTTTACCCTAGGGAATACGTTCTGGTTAGGAGCATTGTTAATTAATTCCTCACCAAAAGTCCTCAAACCTGCATTTATTCGGCACACCGTTGCCGATAGCAGGTTGATTCTAACTTTGAACACCAAACGTACCGCTGGCCATAGCACGTTTCGGTGGATTCTATCAACTGTACCGGTCCCCGGTACAACCCATCTCCTCAACCACAGAGTAAGAAAGCCTGCCAGCAAGGCTTTCTTGGAGATCTTCTGGCTGCCATATCTGAGGAAACTCAAGGCTTCAGTTCCTGCAGAGAACTCTCCAGTCTTGGTGGACAAATATTTGTTCGAAAATTTGTAACCAACCATCATATCCCGTATTTTATCAATAGAGATTGTTGAACCAGTGTTGATGGTTTGAGCCTTATTCTCCTGAAATCTTTCTTTATCATCTTTGGATATCTTATCCTTATGGTAAAAGAGATATGTTGTCCACTTGTTGATGTACGCCAGATGAGATCCACTTTCATGCATGGTAGTGCAGATCATGTAATGGCACATCAACTCTTCATCTACCTCAACCAATTGAGGATTTTTCTTCCTTATTTCTGCTAGTTCCCGGTTGGAGGGAACATACTCTTCATATGGGGCTTCCCCCATTGGCAGCTTGGAGATGAATTGCATCTCGTGGAGTGCGAGACCCATTTCATCTTTTGGGGTCGCAAAAGTTCCTGTGGAGCTGATATATATCTCCATCAAAGCCATGAACAAATTACTGTTCGATGGTATACCCTGACTAGTGGAGGCCACTGCTTCATACAGGCCGATGTCTTTTAGCTCCGTCTGGAAGTTCCTCATAATCCAAACACTAATCTGAATCCAGTTATGGTTAAAAGGAGTTAGCCACCCTGGTAGCCTGGGGTTGGCCTGGGGATATAATACTGCAGCCCTTACGAACTTATTAATGAACATTTGGGTCTGCACTGGCAGAATCAGAGCAGAATCCTCTCTCGGAGTGAATCCTGGCAAGAGACCGGAGAATGGGACAACTCTACCACTGGGAGTGCTGGTGTGGTAGCCCATGTCATTTACTCTATCCCTCTTGAAGATGATCCTTTCTGGCCTACCATGACTGCTGGGAGTCTGGTTCCATAGCATCTTTCGGGGATGGGTGGCATGGATAAATACAGACAAGGGATAATCTCTATCCATGTCAGGGAGGTACAATGCTCTATCTCCAAACTTGAACACCCAAGCCTCCTTCTTGGGGTGTGTTTGTGATTTAAAGTCTATCGCATCCCCGAATAAAAAAATTGGCATTACAAATTGTTGGCCATCCAGCGATGTCAACACTTCCCCATTTATCATGGACAGCAGCATTCTGTCCCCTTGAGCAGCTATCAGCTGTGCTCTTTCTGCAGGATATTCCGGATTCGACTGGAGAAACTCCACGTGAGATAGGTTCTCCAAATAATTTGAGCCCACCATACCAGCTGATGAGCCAAATATTTCTGCTAGTGGGTGAATTTGCAAATCCACTGCCAAAAGAAAAAGAAAAAATCAAGTTAGTGAAAATCTAATTTGAAATTTTTACGCAGATGATTTGGTCTGAGTTTTTATGCATAAAGATTAAAGACTCTGACTATGCAAACTTTACGCTTATTATAGTTGATAAAAACTTTTAAAGTGTAAAAGTTCTTTGTTTACACAAAGTCTTTTCACTTGTGAATTTTACGCTGGCACATATTGATGTGAGCGTATTGAGAACTTTATGCTAGCGTGTTTGACATGAGCGTATTTTAATTTTTACGCCGGCACGTGTTGACGTGAGCGTATTTTAATTTTTACGCTGGCACATATTGATGTGAGCGTATTGTAAATTTTACGCTGGCATATGTTGACATGAGCGTATTTTAATTTTTACGCTGGCATGTGTTGACATGAGCGTATTTTAATTTTTACGCTGGCACATGTTGATGTGAGCATATTATGAATTTTACGCTGGCATGTGTTGACGTGAGCGTATTCTAATTTTTACGCTGGCACATGTTGATGTGAGCGTATTTTGAAATTTACGCTGGCACGTATAAACGTAGGCGTATGTTCTTAATTTTACACTGACACGTATAACATGGGCGTATTTAATTGTCTCAGTTTCTACGCTGACACGTATAACGTGGGCGTTAAGTGAAAAGCTAGGGTCTTTTTCTCCGACGAACTCGCGGCCGAAGTTCAGTGCTTTACCTTTTATTGTCGGAGCCACGGCGGGGTTGCTCTGTTGGGGCGTCATTGATGATGGGACGGGGGTTTTCGCACGGTCGGCCGACGATGAATCAGCAGCGGGCTTCTTGCCCTTGCCGGCGGCGGTCTTGCTCTTGGGGGCTGTCGGGTCGAAACGAGAGTATGAAGGAGGAAGAAGAGAATAGAGAGATTGAAAATTCGAAAGAGTAAAGTTCTCCCTCTGCTCGGAAAACTCTATTTATAGAGGATTTTGAAATCGGTTCAAATTCCAGGATTTTATGCTGACGGTTGGATATTCCGAATTCTACGCAGACTGTTGAAATTCCTAATTTTACGCTTCTGTTCAAAGTATTTCAAATTTTGAAAATAATTTGAAAACTTTTAAGGGGGGCTTGTAGGAGCGTAAAAAAATACTTCAAAGACCAAGTCAAAGAAGTTAAGAACTTTACGCAATTCAAACTGAGTCAAACTCAGACTCTACGCGAGCTACTCTCTATGCAAGCTATTCTCTACGCGAGAAGCTTTTACGCGAGAGTTATACTCCACTTTTACGCGTGGACGACAGACTGTCAGGCCGCATTTAATGCGAGTGATTTGATCTGACAGAATAATTTTCTGACAACAGTACACAGAAGCCGAGGAGATCTTTTCACCAAGCCCAAAGCTTGTCGTTTAGTGTGCAGATGGGCTAACTTTACGCCCAGAAGACAGCTTGTTTTATGAACGAAGGCTATTTGAGCTTTTTACGTTTAAGGCTTTTTGTTGGGGTAAAGTTTATTTGAGCTAATTTTACGCTCAAGGCTATTTTTAGCCACTTTACGCGGGAAGTTTATTTTGGACTATTTTATGCCAGTCTGCTACTTTACGCAGGAAGTATATTTTGGGTCATTTTTACGCCCGAGCTTTCCTGGCTACATGAGAACGTGGTTTGCTTACGTGGCTTACATGCCACACTTATCGAGGAACGTGTGTACGTGCTCTCCCCATTTTGTTGAAGTAGTGGGATACGTGTTACCATGCGTAGAGATTAAAACTCTACATGGGATACGTGTCACCGTGCTAGAGGATGATTTACATCGTGGGTGAAAGTTACTCGCGTAGAGACCCGATTTTGTTGCTTTTTACGCACAAAGGGTCTAGTCTATAAATAGACTTATTTTCAACACAGACAAAATGAAGAGATCAATAGAGATACAGGAGAGAAGATTCTGAGTGTCACTCCCCGTTCCCAGAATGAGTATTTTTATACATGTACAACTCATATATATATTTATTTAGTATTTATCATGTATTATCATGTATTTAAATTCCTTTAATTTCATGTTAATTAATTATCTCCATTTTATTTCCTGCTGTTATTCTCTGCTTTTAGTCTTGCTTTTAGGTTCGGCCTAGGAGGGTTTTTCTCGAGTTCACGGTGGTTCACATGAACCGAACCCCACCTACCACCACCCCTTCCATTTAAAGCCCCCATCCCCTTCTCTCTCCTCATAACTCTCCTTCACCATTACTTCTTCTTCTTTCTCACCACTCTCTTCCACCTACCAGGAGAAGGCAAGTACATCTTGCTTCTCCTTCACCCATTTTTATGGTTCATTTGTCTTCCTCTTGTGATTCTAAGAGAGTTTAGTACTTAGCATTTTTGATTTCTTTGGCTTATTTCTTCTAGATCTAAGTTGTTGTATTCTCGGTTGTTCATGGGTTTTGATCCACCAAACTGGAGTGCTTTCGGAATAGATAGTTCTTGTGGCAGAGCTTCTCATTCCACACCATTCTGAACCATAGGAACTTCATTTCTGGCTTGGAACGAAGGCTCCATAAGATTGGAGTTCGGGAGATTTAGTCACGCACACGTCTTTACGTGTTACCGTGAATTTTTAGTCACGCTCACGTCTTTACGTGCGTGCGTGAATTTTTAGTCACGTTCACGTTCTTACGTGCGTGCGTGAATTTTTAGTCACGCACACGTTCTTACGTGCGTGCGTAAATTTTTAGTCACGCTCACGTTCTTACGTGTTAGCGTGAATTTTTAGTCACGCACACGTCTTTACGTGTTAGCGTGAATTTTTAGTCATGCTTCACGTCTTTACGTGCGTGCGTGACATCTGAGTTACGCCCACGTCTTTGCGTGCGTGCGTGGATTTCTTATCACGCTCACGCTGTGCGTGCGTGAATTTCTTATCACGCTTTTTGCGCTCATACGCTCACGCTGTGCGTGCGTGAGTTACTTTTCACGCTCACGTTATGAGTGCGTGAATTACCCTTCACGCTCACGCTGTGCGTGCCAACGTGAACCACTTTTCATGCTCACACTGTTTATATGCTCACTCCTACCTACTAGACTTGGCGTGACTTGTTGGCCTTAGCATAGACTTGTTGGCGTGACTTGTTGGCCTTAGCATAGACTTGTTGGCGTGACTTCCTAACCTGGGTGTTTCTATTTGTTCTATAATTTATTCATTTAATGGTGGCATGATAATTCTTCTATTATATCCTTACGCCTTTTTATGAACTCGATAATCTTAGCATGTTAATATTTTTGATACATATGGTTGTGTAGAACGTGCCTTGTGCCTTGACTGGTTTATGGATACCAAGTAAGACTGGAACTTAACCTTGAGAGTTATAGACTCGACCCCATTTAATACCAATTGACTTTCATGCCTTGTCACCATTGATAATAATGATTATCTTGACTAAAAATTGATCATGCGTTCCTAGTTGGAACTAAGAGACTGGCTAGTCGTCTTAATGAATTAAATGAATGAGACACGTTCATGTAATGAACTATTGTAATCGATTTGCCGATCCCGAATATTGACATACAGGCATGTGCAGGCTTTAATTTATTTATTTTTCTACAAAGCAGCATATGTACTTTATGGTCAAGGCATGATTACTCCGTGGTTAGATTTGATTGTTGCATTACGCTATATAAGACCTACAACCTAGCCGCACGGGTATCGTTGTAGAGTTGCACATATCGTACCCCGTACGAAAGTACTTATTTGAATGACCATGATCCACGGCATGGGATTTCACTCAACGTAGAGACTATTAAATTAAATAAAATAATGATTGCATGGAGAGAATGGATCCCCGAGTTCTTACATGGCAGCCCTCTTGGGACTAGTAGTGCCCGACAGGCCGACTGGTTCCCACAGATACTGGAAACCTGCCACATGGGCAGGGAGCGGTATCTGCTTATATTATTATTGTATATTGTATATTGATGACGGGCATCCCGCCGGGACTCGTCTAATTCATGATTGGCGTAATTGATTGACTGGATAGACTAGCCTTGCTCGCACATAGTAAGAACTGAGGAATCCCTATTTGCATAATTCCAGGATAACTTAGGACTCACAATAGCAAGCCATAGGAGTTGATTGGCCGTTCAAGATGATTTGTTTGTGTACTGTACCTACTCTGTTGCCTAACTGAGATGATCAGAATGTTAGGACATGACGGGCCAACTTCTGTTCTTATTTGGTTGGGAGGTTGGTTCGAAGTATCGTGATGTTATGTGAATCCTAGTGCAAAGCAGAGATCTATTATTATATTCTCTTACTTACTGGTTTAATCCTTCATATCGTGCTTCCTTGTGGTACTTGCTATTAGAGGTCTAACCTCTCTGGTTTTGTATGGCCAGATTTAGAGCCGGTTCCCGAGGACTCAGCTTACTTCCACCTCCAAGATGGTCAATACTAGGGGAATGATCGCAGGAGGACTCGAGTGGGTTCCTTACATCACCGCTCTTTTTGTTATTTACTTCATACTTAGCCGTTTGGCACCGACATGTTAGTTGGATCGTCTTGTACTTACTTTTACATAATTGTAACTAAGTCAGACTGCAGCTGATAACAATTGTGTACATGTTACTATACTATCTGGCTATGTTTTGTAAAGCCAGATCTTAAGAACATTTTGACTAAGCGTTTGGGACGCCTTAGTACTTTATCTTACATGTTCTCTATTTTTGCTTCTTGTTTGAATGATTGAGACAATAGATGTGAAGTGACCATAGTAAGACTTTCATGTAGTATGCATCCCCTCGTCTGGTTAGACAGCATTGATCGTATTATACGGTATTCATCTACCCGTAATACGTAGCTGGCTGAGTCATTCCCCCGCTCTCCAGTATTCTGCTTCTGGGGCGTGACACTGAGAAAACTCAAACTTTCAGAGTGATATTCCCAAAAACATTTCTTAAACTTTTTCTCAAGAACAGGGTGAAGCAAAGCAAGAAAGCATTCGACTGTGCCATTAGTACCGTTGCTCGATACCTTTTCGGTGACTTAGTTCTTCCGATTGTTCGTCTTCTTTAAGCAGTTTTCTTCATCATCATCATATGGTCCAAGGAACAAAGTAATCGCTCTCAGATCAGACTTCTATAGCAATACTTTCCAGAACAATTTGTACTTTGGTAATTTTTCTCGTTTTCTTTCGAAAGCAAATTTTTAGGCATTTTGTTAAGTGAAACATGAGGTTGCTCCAGAAGGAAGCTGGATACCTCCAGCCTTCCATCCACATCTTCCCTACGGGATACGACACGTCCCTCGACATCATCAGATAGCAAAGTGTGTCGGCAGCATAAAGGTGGAGGTTAGTCGGGATGTCGTTCATTACGGCACCAGGTTGTAGCCCCCTCGTAGAGTAAGATGTAGAGCCCCGGACACACTTGAAAGTGTCCTTCTTTCGATCTCCTGAGTCGAACTGTATTCTTCCGGAGAAGACTCCGGGGAGCTCAGGAGTTAGCTTCCATTTCATCCGTCGTCGTGCGGCTAAGACAGTAAAAGCAGACAAAGTATACTGACACTCCATCGACGGTAGCCATATCCTCTGATTGTTCAGCCTGACCACCAGTGGATTTCCCAAGCGTATCGTCTCGCCATCTTCGAACCCGACACTGTCGTCGAACATGAAGTACGGCTTCTTGAAATGACGTACCACTCCAAGCAAGAACTTCTCGTCGTTGATCATCCTTTTCAAGAAGGTCTTATCCCATTCAAGTATGGCGAGTGTCCGTTCCGTAGGCTGATTATGACTGATCTTGGCCTGAACCTTGCTGACCATGTCGGTTATGAGACTTGTGCCGAGGACTTGACAAGCAGAGCCGAAAGGGATTCCATCAAGTTTCGGGACAAACATGTTAACTGCAAGGACAGAAGAGAAAGTCAGACTCAGAATCTGCAGGAAAAACTAAGTGCTAGAGGAATCTTATGCGCCCAAAGGGTTATGCGCCCAAAGGGTTATGCACCCAAAATAGCATATGGGCGCATAACATACAGCAGCATGTGGGCGCATAACATACAACAACATGTGGGCGCATAACATACAACAACATGTGGGCGCATAATATATAGCAACATGTGGGCGTATTACACACCACAACATTGGCGCATGCTTCTGTGGGCGCATAAGAATGCTCACAGAAGCATGTTGTCTTAGGTGCATGCGCCTAGGCAGAGGAAAAGTCTGAGCATCGCAAATTAACACTCAAGACTTTGTTTTGAGACGTAGCCTCACCCAGGATCGGGTCTTAGACTGGCGATGACGCTATCGCAGGAGGAGAGCCACTCGGTGCAGCCCCCTTGCCCTTCACAGATGTCTTGGCGGCCTTGGGAGACATGGTTCGTAAAGAGAGGAGATAAAAAGTCTTTTGAAAGTTCTAAGAGAAATGAGAATACTAAATTTTCTCTCTCTTTCAAAGCCTATTTATAGGCATGGGCCATACCCTATGCGCCCACTACTTCTATGCGCCTATGCGCCCACTGCGCACTATGCGCCCACTTCGTACTATGCACCCACTACAACTTATGCGCCCATGTGAAGACCCAGTCTCTTGCACACTATGCCACTGCCACTTGCCGACATGGACAACGCATAAAGGATGGACCTCTTCAAATTCCACCCCGATGAATCTGTCAGTTCAGAATTTCGGAGAAGATCTCAACAGCCATCTCTCTGACAGACTGGCAAAACTCTATGCGCCCAAAGGGAGAGCTATGCTATGCGCCCACTGCATCACGAGAATATGGTCCACGCTTCTTTCAAAGTATTTTGAACTTGTTCAAGTAACGAAAACTTTGAAGGGGGTCTTGTAGAAGCATGAAAATTTTGGCAGACTTGACAACCATGCTCCCAAACCAGGGAAGACATATGCGTCCAAGTCACCAATGAAGACATATGCGCCCAAGTCACCAATGAAGACATATGTGCCCAAGTCACCAGTGAAGCCATATGCGCCCAGGCCACCAGTGAGGTCATATGTGCCCAAGTTTCTAGAGTGAGCTATGCGCCCATGCGCCCACTCTAGGCTACTCCAGAAGGGGGCGTATAGTCCCGTTTCAGGCTATGCGCCCAAGCCAGAACATTCCCTGACTCGGTCAAACCCACGATCAAATCGTGCACCGAAGCATACCGCCACGTCAGTCTCTACGAGTAGTCGTGCACCAAAGCATGCGGCTACGTCAACAGCACGATCAAACTATGATCACGCATTCTACATGCGCCTATGTCCTATGCGCCCAAAGCAGGACTATGCGGCCATATGAAAACCAGTGTGTTTCCTCATGTGGGCACATAACATCATTCTATCACAATAACGACTATAAAAAGGGGTCTTATACCTCTTCAAAACACAGAATGGAGAGCACTTTCAAGAGCCAAATTGCTGTACTTCTTTGTAGTGAGCCGAGAGTTAGCAATTTTCTTAGGTTTTCTCCTACTTTTGTAATCAGAGTGTCAATGGAGTAAAGGAGCAACTGCCGCTCGATCTCTATCGTCCCATTCTCCAGAATTCTTTTTGTACTCGGGGATCCTCAGCGTAGGATCTCTCAGGCGTACTCGATTTGTGGTGCCTTGCGCCAATAAGAAAAGACAGCATTTTTTCTTCTTTTTTGTGTGTGTCCACACACGAGAGAAGAAAAAAATACATTTAATCATTTATATGCACATGTTTGTATAAATTGATAACGGAGAACAAAATGAAATGGCCACAAGACCTATAAGTCAAAATAGTAATAAATTCTAGTCTCAAATTGTTCACAAAAATCACTAAAGGAGCCAATTCTGTACATAATCAAATATAATGTGACATTGAATTCCACCAAAGCTCATTAAATATAATTCTTGTAAGGTCAAATTCACAAGTAACCCCTCCATTTGGCACTTATAATCGAAAATGAGCATTTTTGCCTTTTTAGCGGTTTCATCAAGAATTGTCACAAAGTAAATTAACAAATAAAACAACGACATAATGTTCCTATGAAAACGTAAACGCAAAGGGGTTTCACAAAATTTACCTCAAAAAAATCAAATAAGCTCAAACTAGAATAACATGAATGAGCATTTGCATAAATTGGATAGATAGTTACCAGATATTGTCCCTACTAGGAGTACAAGGTATTACTTAGTAACTTTAATAAAAGAAAACATAGATAAGAGACCAAATGTCACAAGTAACATTCTGCAAAGTATTAGAATGAGAATCCAGTAGCAAGCAAGTTTAACCATTTCAAATCAATGGTGGAAGTATTACAGGATCAGTTCTTTGTTGCCAATAGTGCAACCTTGTCACGCCCCAGAACCAGAATACTGGCAAGCGGGGACGCACAATGCCAGCTACGTAATACCAAAGTACTCCAGTACTCTGAAATTATGTATAAGCTGTCAACACATGGGGGTTACTTCTACATGCCAACAGTCGATCCTAGGTCAAGCAATCCTAGGTATCTCAATCACAGACAATTATACAAAGTACAAGAAGTATGATCATCAGACATACAATAGTAAAGCGTCCCAAACCATTTATACATGGATGATCATGAAGCTAGTCATACCAAAACAGAGAACTAGCAAGAGTAATAGTCATACATGATAAGCTCTAGCTATAGTCTAGAATACGCACATCATGTTTTGGCCCGTAGGATAAATGTCAAGAACGAAAACACGAGCTAAACACATGTTCGGAGGCTAAACACTACAAAAGAATAATGTACATATAAAGTGGAAGAATGAAACAAGAAACCCACTCAGGTATTCTCGTGCTTCGGATGATCACCGTCGAGTAGATGGTACGGAAGATCCCTTGGGCTCCTCTAGCAGATCTGGCCAAACAAAACCAGTGGGGTCAGACCCCAAATAGCAAGTACCAAAAAGGAAGCCAAACGATGAACTAAAACCAGCAATAACTAACATATCAACGGATAGAGATATAATTAAGTAAAAGCAGATCGAGACTCGTGCACTACCAATGCACTTATCCCGAACCTAGAAAGACAATAAGTAAAGCATCTTGGAGCATAAGCTAGTTAACATGTGACGTAATGTGAAATATAGACATGTTAAGTAAATGGAAGCTTGAGAGTAAAAATAAACTTAACATGCGAGCTTGTGAAATAGCCGGGTCATGAGCGTATGGTGACTCGGCATAGGGATCATGTATAGCTTGTGAGATAACTGAACTTGTGAGCATGTGGGATAACTAGAGCATGACAGCATGTGAGAACTATATAAAACGACAATTATAGGATGACTTAGGAACTATTCCGGAAGTCGAGTTACAACCCGTAAACCAAATAAGGACCGGGGTTGTAACCCTTCTTCTGAACAGAACTTAGTCTCTAATTATTATACAACATAGGGATCATGTAGAACGTGTGAGTACTGAGTAGGACGACAAATGATAAGATGACTAGGGAGCTATTCCGGAAGCCAAGTTATAACCCATAAATCAAACAAGGACCGAGGTTGTAACCCTTCTCCTGAACAGAACTTAGTCTCTAATCATTTATCGACAAAAGTAAATCATAAACAACAATGTACCGAAATAAACATACGGACACTGCCTAAACAAAATTAGACTGTACTGGACTGACTCCATGCATCAATCACGGCCAAACAATGAGTACGGCTTGATACGTTAACTAACTAGGGTTATCACAAGCCTAGTTACTAAAAAGATGCAACGAGATATTCCCACAGTCACAAGCCTTACAGATATCCAGGTTATCCAGATGCAAGTTACAAGGATTTATAGTGGATACCTCACCAAGGAGATAAATGTATCCCATGTACATATAATAGTGGGTACATCGCCTAGGAGACAAATGTACCCTAAGAGAGTTATCAGGTAGCTTGATTGGTGCAACAAATGATAGTGTGCTAGAAATGTGCCCTACTCGTCGGCAGGCTACAAGTACACTTAAGGTGCCCAGATAACGGAATCGACTGTAACTGAAAAATCTCTCTATATAAACTACTTGATCAATCTAGTCATTAACCTTGTCAGATTCAGTATGGATCCCTGACCGTGGTAACCAAGAATTCATGTCCTAGACATGATACAGACGAGACATGTTGCTTGTTCACGCATACACAATACATTCAACCACGGTGTCCAAAAGAGTTACATTAGAAAGGGAGGATAGCCGTCACAATAGCGTCTTGATTAAGCATGTCATGTAAGGTTTACTTGTCATGTAAAGAGTACTTGTCAAGAGTGTGCCTCTACGGGCCACATCATATAAGGCAAAGAAAAGACATACTTGTCAAGAGTGCGCCTCTACGGGCCACTATCATGTAAGCAAGAAAAAGCATGTTCAAGAGTGCACCACAACAGGTCACTACTATGTAAGCAAAGAAAGACATGTAACATGAGTGCGCCACGACGGGCCACTATCTAGTAAGCAAAGAAAAGATATAAATAATGAATGCACCCCGATGGGCCACTATCTAAGAATAAGCAAACATGACAATAAGGATCGCATGTAGAAAGAGTTAGATAAAAGACATGTCATGGCATTGGAGAAGGAATAATTAAAAGTAACTACTTGGCATAAAACAAGAATTGAATCTGTGCTAGAGTTGAGAATATAAAGGGGGTACAATTATTCTCTAACTGTTCAAAATCATCTAATCATGACAAGAATTTATTATAGTCGAAGGAAACCTTAAAAATGTCAAGTACATAAAACTTGCCAAAAGATCAAAACTATGATTGAAATTATCAATCACATATGAACTCCAATTAAAGTGAAACAAGAAGAATCTTAAAGCCAAGACAAAGATCTACAACTTTACACTAAGCACCAAGGGAACAAGCATGGATAAATGTAACAAAAATTATCATGGCAAGAATGGCGCAAGGGGGGTCAAAAGGGGTGCCAGGGACAGCATGCGCCATGGGCCAAAGGCACCATCCACAACATGCGCCAGGACAACATGTGCCAGGGACAACATGCGCCAGGACAGCATGCACCATGGGACGAAAGATACCATCCACAACATGTGTTAGGACAACATGTGCCAGGGACAGCATGCGCCATGACAGCATGTGCCATGGGCCAAAGGCACCATCCAAAACATGCGCCAGGACAGCATGTGCCAGGGACAACATGTGCCACGGGCCAAAAGACACCATCCATAACATGCGCCAGGACAGCATATGCCACGGACAGCATGCGTAAGGACAGCATGTGCCTTGGACCAAAAGGCACCATCCACAACATGCGCCGGGACAACATGTGCCAGGGACAGCATGCGCTAGGACATCATGCGCCATGGGCCAAAGGCACCATCAACAACATGCGCCAGGACAGCATGTGCCAGGGACAGCTTGCATCATAGGACAAAAAGCACCATCCACAACATGCGCCCGGACAACATGTACCAGGGACAACATGCGCCAGGACAGCATGCGCCATGGGCCAAAAGGCACCATCCACATCATTTGCTTGGACAACATGTGCCAGCATGCATGCGCCAGCATGCATGCGCCAGCATGCATGTGCCAGCACACGCATCAGCATGCACTGCTCATCTTCTCCAACCAGCACCAAATGTTCATGAGAACCCATGGACTAGAAAGGCAATAAATCTCTCAAAATAAGTCAAAATCGGGACTTTCAAGGGTCTAAATTGGGTAGAATAAAATTTTCTACAACATGGAACCAACAGTTTTCGAAAATATCAAACTTTAAGAGATAAAAACCAAGAAAAACAAGAAAATCTTAAAACTTAGATTTATAAAAATGTAACTATCGAAACCAAAAACTCCAAGTTCTAAAAAGGCTTAGAATCATGAAAGGAAGAGAATAAAACAACAAAAATAATATTGTTCAAGATTTGGCAAGATGTACTTGTCTAGGATTTAGAGGAGGAGCAAATGGAGAAGAAGGAGTAAATGAAATGAATGGAGGAGAGAGAGAGAGAGAAGTTGATTTTTATACAAAACCCTTCTCATCTCAACCCAACCCAAACCAACTCATACCTAGTTGAACCAAATCAAAATAAACCTAGTACAAGATTAAACCAAGTCAAGGCTAAGAAAGACAAATAAAAATACGGGTCACCTGACAAATGTCAGAATCTCGTACACGTATACTGAAAATACGTATAACGAAAAACGGGAGTGACAGGTATGCCGTCGGCATACACTAGTATACTGGCGGTATGCCGGTCAAGGAAAAAATCTATAAGTTAGAAAAAATTTAAAGCGTTCCAAAAATCAAGAAAATAGTACAAAAATATGTATCCGTATATAAATACCGATACAGTGACACGAGTATCACAACTCTCCCATCCTTAAAAAAATTTTTCCTCGTAATTTCCTAGAGCTAGTCGAGCATGATAACCAAAACAAAAGCTCAAGAAAATATAACTATCTCAATCAAACAAGGCATGGCATATCAGTAAGTGAAGGCAACAGTAATATAAATAAATGCGTAAGCAATAACATAACCACAATCAAGAAGGGCTGGAAGCATATGAATAGATATGTCTCCTGAGTCAGTAGAGTAGGGACCAACGTCCTCGCTGGTCTACGCTGACTCCAAAAATTGATAGGGGTCAAGTCTCAAAGTAAGTCGGTACCAATGACTTAGTCTAAGACATGACTCTACCTAGGACGTATCTTCGTAGTCGAGACATGTGATAGATATCATGTGTATCTCAAGATATGAAGACAGAGGAGTGGGTCGAGAAACTCGCATTCACTCATCGAATAAGTCAAGCCGACCATTGTACTCCATATATAGATAGAATACTAAGTCACCAACAAGAACCCAAGATATACTGCCACTACCTGGCCTGCTACTGAAAGACAGATCCAAAGGTTATATCTGAAAGAAGACCATGAATATGGTACCTGAGACTCCCAAGGTATTATCTTCATGTTGATACTACAGCTGCTCCTGGTACTGTGCTTTGAATCGCGCTCTGAGCTCGTGATGTCGGTGGGTACTGTGCCAATGGTAGAACATCTAGTATTAGCCCTAACAGCTCATCCACTATTGGAGGTGATGATTGAGGTGACTGAAAGGACTGTAGTAGTATATCTGGTGTAGATGGTCGTCTTCGAGATGTCGAATAGGGGCAAGTACTAACTGAATGGTCCTCTGCTCCACAGCGGAAGCATCGTCTATTCGTCGTCCAACAAACTGATCTGTGATGCCCCAACTTCCTATAATAGTTGCGTTCTATTTGTTTTGCCTAATATTGTCGCTGGTTTTTCTGCCTCTGAGCTTGCTGCTGCTGAACCGACGCTGGTGCCTGCTGGTTGGAAGGCTGGAAGGATGATGATCCACCTTGACTCCTCCAGGGACAAATTCTTATCATGTTGTCCGGTGAACCGTTCGATAAACATATAAAGTTAGCCCTTCGACAAGTAAGATGAGTGTGCCCTTCCCTTCTATAGGAGAAACATACGACTGGTAACTCCTGGTGCTGGAATAGACATTGGTCTGCTGGTACTGGTGATGGATGTTGGGGTGAAAATCCTGATAAGGGTGAATGGTACCTCTTACGACCCTCAGTTCTAGATGTGGTCCTCCTAGCTATATGTTCGTGCTCTCATACTGCCTCCGTGGTAGGTCGGGCTCGATATACGGACTGGCTGGATGACTGGTACTTTCTGGCTCCAATCTGTACTTCCTCTGGATGCAAGTCCTCGGCTTGAAATTTTTCGGGTATTCCTTGCTCACTTCGGTCTATCAACATCTGGATACTCTGCTGGAGATGGAGATCTCGTCGTTGTTGTGACTCCATTATTTTCTTGATAATTCCTATAAGTGCAGGTACATCGGGCTAATATGGAACTACCTCCGCTCGGACTGCTGACTATACGAACATAGCTAGATGATCGGGATAGACTGACATCTCTACCCTCGAGTCAACTCTCGACTGTGTATCTGAATGCCGAGACTAATTCTCCACAACCGGTCGGACAAAAGATTGCTGACCTATCATCGACAGAACCCAAATAAGGTAATCGAAAGGATTAGGAACAGTGTCCCTGAAAGTTAAAGGACACAATGATCAAATCAAGGAAACAGAAGAGATCAACGATCAAGGAAGATATCAGGTCAAAGGACCAGAGATAGAGAATAATACGAAGGTTATCAATAAAGGAGAATTGTGATTGAGATAACTAAACATCAGTAACCCCCACATATCTGATAAATCAGACCTGCATGGGCCACCACTAAAACCTTTGTCACGTCCCAGAACTAGAATACTGGCAAGTGGGGACGAACAATGCCAGCTACGTAATACCAAAGTATGCTAGTACTCTGAAATCACGTATAAGCTATCAAGACATGGGGGTTACTTCTACAAGCCAACAGTCGATCATAGGTCATGCAATCCTTGGTATCTCAATCACATAAAATTATACAAAATACAAGAAGTATGATCATCAGATATACAATAGTAAAGCGTCCCGAACCATTTATACATGGATGATCATGAAGCTAGTCATACCAAAAATAGAGAACTAGCAAGAGTAATAGTCATACATGATAAGATCTAGCTATAGTCTAGAATACGCACATCATGTTTTAGCCCGTAGGCTAAATGTCAAGAACAAAAACTTGAGCTAAACACGTGCTCGGAGGCTAAACGCCACAAAAGAATAATGTACATATCAAGTGGAAGAATGAAACAAGAAACACACTCAAGTACTCTGGTGCTTCGGATGTTCACTGTCGAGTAGATGGTACGGAAGATCCCTTGGGCTCCTCTATCAGATCTGGCCAAAAAAACCAGTGGTATCAGACCCCAAATAGTAAGTACCACAAAGGAAGCCAAACTATGAACTAAAACCAGCAATAACTAACATATCAACGGATAGAGATATAACTAAGTAAAAGCAGATCGAGGCTCGTGCACTACCAATGCACTTATCCCGAACCTAGAAAGATAATATGTAAAGCATCTTGGAGCATAAGGTAATTAACATGTGACGTAATATGAAATATAGACATATTAAGTAAACGGAAGCTTGAGAGTAAAAATAAACTGAACATGTGAGCTTGTGAAATAGCCGGGTCATGAGCGCATGGTGACTCGGCATAGGGATCATGTATAGCTTATGAGATAACTGTACATGTGAGCATGTGGGATAACTAGAGCATGTGAGAACTATATAGAACGACTATTATAGGATAACTTAGGAACTATTCCGGAAGTCGAGTTACAACCCGTAAACCAAACAAGGACCGGGGTTGTAACCCTTCTCCTGAACAGAACTTAGTCTCTAATTATTGTACAACATGGGGATCATATAGAACGTGTGAGTACTGAGTAGGACGACAAATAACAAGATGACTAGGGAGCTATTCAGGAAGCCAAGTTATAACCCGTAAACCAAACAACGATCGGGGTTGTAACCGTTCTCTTGAACAAAACTTAGTCTCTAATCATTTATCGACAAAAGTAAAGCATAAACAACAATGTACCAAAATAAACATACGGACACTGCCTAATAAAAATTAGGCTTGACTGGACTGACTCCATCCATCAATCACGGCCAAATAATGAGTTCGGCTTGATTCGTTAACTAACTAGGGTTATCACAAGCCTAGTTACTAACAAAATGCAACGAGATATTCCCACAGTCACAAGCCCTGCAGCTATCCAGGTTATCCAGACGCAAGTTATAAGGATTTATAGTGGATACATCGCCCAGGAGGCAAATGTATCCCATGTACATATAATAGTGGGTACATCACCCAGGAGACAAATGTACCCTAAGAGAGTTATCAGGTAGCTTGATTGGTGCAACACATGACAGTGTGCTAGAAATGCGCCCTACTCGTCGGCAGGCTACAAGTACACTTAAAGTGTCCAGATAACGGGATCGGCTGTAAATGGAAAATCTTTCTATATGAGCTACTTGATCAATCTAGTAATTAACCTAGTCAGATTCAGTATGAATCCATGACCGTGGTAACTAGGAATTCATGTCCTAGACATAATGGAGACGAGACATGTAGCTTGTTCACGTATACATAATACATTCAACCACGGTGTCCAAAAGAGTTACAATAGAAAGGAAGGATAGCCGTCGCAACATCATCTTGATTAAGCATGTCATGTTAGGTTTACTTATCATGTAAAGAGCACTTGTCAAGAGTGCACTTCTACGGGCCACAATCATGTAAGGCAAAGAAAAGACATACTTGTCAAGAGTGCGCCTCTACGGGCTACTATCATGTAAGCAAGGAAAGACATGTTCAAGAGTGCACCACAACGGATCACTACTATGTAAGCAAAAAAAGACATGTAACATGAGTGTGCCACGACGGGCCACTATCTAGTAAGCAAAGAAAATACATAAATCATGAGTGCACCTCGTCGAGCGACTATCTAAGAATAAGCAAACATGACAATAAGGATCGCATGTAAAAAGAGTTAGATAGAAGACATGTCATGGCATGGCATAAAGAATAATTAAAAGTAACTACTTGGCATAAAACAATAATTGAATCTATGTTAGAGTTGAGAATATAAGGGGGTACAATTATTCTCTAACTGTACAAAGTCATCTAATCATGATAAGTATTTATTATAGTCGAAGAAAATCTCAAAAATGTCAAGTACAGAAAACATGGCAAATTATTAAAATTATAATTGAAATTATCAATCGCATATGAACCCCAATTAAAGTGAAACAAAAAACTTCTTAAAGCCAAGACAAAGATCTACAACTTTACACTAAGGACTAAGGGGACAAGCATGGATAAATATAAGAAGAATTATCATGGCAAGAAATGGCACAAGGGGGGTCAAAAGGGGTGCCAGGGACAGCATGCGCCAGGGGCCAAAAGGCACCATCCACAACATGCGCCAGGACAACATATGTCAGGGACAGCATGCGCCATGGGCCAAAAGGTACTATCTACAACATGCGCCAAGACAGCATGTGCCAGGGACAACATGCACCATGGGCCAAAAGACACCATCCACAATATGCGCCTGGATAACATGTGCCAGGGACAACATATGCCATGGGCCAAAGGCACCATCCACAACATGCGCCAGGACAATATGTGCCAGGGATAGCATGCGCCATGGGCAAAAGGCACCATCCATAATATACGCCAGGACAGCATATGCAAAGGTCAACATGCGCCAGGACAGCATGTGTCGTGGGCCAAAAGACACCATCAACAACATGCGCTTGGACAGCATATGCCAGGGACAGCATGCGTCATGGGCCAAAGGCACCATCCAAAACATGCGCCAGGACAGCATGCGCTAGGACTGCATAAGCCATAGGCCAAAAGGCACCATCCACAACATGCACCAGGACAATATGTGCCAGGAACAACATGCGCTAGGACAGCATAAGCCATGGGCCAAAAGGCACCATCCACAACTTGCACCTGGACAGCATGTGCCAGGGACAGCATGCGCCATGGGCCAAAAGTACCATCCATAACATGCGCCTGGACAGCATGTGCCAGCACATGCATCAGCATGCATTGCTTATCTTCTTCAACCGGCCTTCAAATGTTCAAGAGAACCCATGGACTAGAAAGGCCATAAATCTCTCAAAATAAGTCAAAATCGAGACTTTCAAGGATTTAAATGGGGTAGAATAAAATTTCCTACAATATGGAACTAATAGTTTTCAAAAATATCAAACTTTAAGATATCAAAACCATAAAAAATAAGAAAATCTTAAAACTTAGATCTTCAAAAATGTAACCATCAAAACCAAAAACTCCAAGTTCTAAAGTGGCTTAGAATTATGAAAGGAAGAGAATAGAACAACAAAAATAATATTGTTCAAGATTTGGCAAGATGTACTTGCCTAGGTTTTGGAGGAGGAGCAAATAGAGAAGAATGAGTAAATGAAATGAATGGAGGAGAGAGAGAGAGAGAAGTTGGTTTTTATACAGAACCCTTCTCATCTCAACCCAACCCAAACCAACTCATGCCTAGTTGAACCAAACCAAAATAAACCAAGTCAAGGCTAAGAAAGACAAATCAAAACACGGGTCACCTGACAAATGTCAGAATCTCGTTCATGTATACTAAAAATAGGTATAACGAAAAACGGGAGTGACAGGTATGCCGTCGGCATACACTGGTATACTGGCGGTATGCCGGTCAAGGAGAAAATCTTTAAGTTGGAAAAAATTTAAAGCGTTCCAAAAATCAAGAAATAGTACAAAAATACGTATCTGTATATAAATACCGATACAGTAAGACGAGTCTCACAAACCTAGAATAACATGAGCGTAAATACATAGAAAAGTATAAGTATACAAGATTAAAAAAATGACATTGTCTCCTAAATATACACATGTTAAAAAAATTAACTATTCAAATATTAGATTTCTAGCTTCAGGAAAATCATAATAAGGAAAACAAAGGTTTTAATGTTGCAAAATAAATCTCATATCATACACGGGCAATAATATGGACAAATGAGGGCTATGAGATACATGGCGTCATCATAAAAAATTAGAGCTCATAAATTTCTAGAAGTTCTTGAGGAAGTATTTCTATATCGAAATTCAACTAACACAGGTAGTACAACACAGGGACTCTAAAACATTGGAGCCAATGTACACAGGCAGCACACACACACAACCTGGTTCAGCCCTTGGACAACTCCACTGATACCACACATACATACACACACAGGGACTCTAAACCCGTACACACTAACACACTCTGCCCCTCTCTATAATGACTTAAAATTTAAATCCTACACACAGATTTCCCATACTAGATCATCCCTTCCTATCTACTGGTCTACAGTACACCCCACATTATTGACCGGTATCCCTACTACCAGCTGCACTCAAGAAACTCATTTAGAGTATTTAATATCACATAAAATGGAAGCAAGGTTGGAAAAGTATAAGCAATTGCAATATAGAAAACCCTTACTATACTATTGAGTTCAAAAGACACCAATCAAGCATTTAAATCATTGGCATTATGTTATAAACATCAATTAGTCTTTAAGTAAACATGATGGTGTCAACCAGTTGTAAGAAACAATAGAAATCATACAATATGACATGCATACTGACAATAATTAATGTACTCCTATATACAGCAAAAGTGAATAATAAGTCATTTTATGTTTGTGCACTCAGATTTTACATATCAGTAACTTTCAAAGTTTATAAGTACCTGTAGCCGTTCACAAAGCCTGTAACACCCTGTTTTCAGAATTTAGAGTATTTTTGAAAATTTATTATTTTTATTATTTATTAGTGGTATTTTAGTCATGGTATGATTTTCTGGTGATTTTAGTTAAGTTAAACCATTTTTTAAGTCATGACTTATGACTTTGTGACTTTGTTAGTATAACCCTAGTGTAAATCCTAGAGATTTCATAACCTAGAGACTAACCATGATCATGTGAGCCTAGCCATAGGTTTAGAACATCAAATTAGGGCTTTTTGGCCTAAAGGATATTTTGGTAATTTTTTAGGAATTATTTGGAATTATTTGGATTATGTGATTTATTATTATTTAATTAGTTGATTAGTGTCATGAGAGCCCCTAACCTAGTTTAGCCCTAATCTAGAGGTTAGCCACTAACCTAGAAGACTAATGATTAGATATTAGCCTTATGTATAAATATCTAGTTAGATAAATATCTAGATATTTCACTTTTTAGATATTTAGAACCTAAATATCTAACCCCCCCCCCCTTAGTCAAAGACTTAGGGGCTAAGTTTGCAAGTGGTAGGACACCTCCCCTACACCCCATGGCAGCCAAGGACCCCCCCTTTGGCAGCCCACAATCCTATAAAACCCCATTGAATTAATTTATGAATGAATTACATGAAATTTATTCCACAAAAATTCCCTTTCCTTTCAACCTTCATAACTTGAGCTATTTTGATCCAAATTGACTCTAGTCTCTTGCATTAGGACCCTACAACATCAAGGATACTAAGGGAGGATGGAAATCAAGGATTTGGAAGCATTGGACATCATCAAGTTGAAGGATACACACCCCCCTTTCATTTGATTTTCATTGGATTGCACCAATAGGTAAATACTCTCAAACTTAGTTAAAATCCTGGTTTTTCTTCATAATTGCATTCATATAGGACTACCTGAACTGTAGGTCAAATTTGGTGGAAATTAGAAGTGTTTTGGTGTCGTATCGGACACGTATCCTATTTGAAATTTAATGTATTTTGTGTTCTGTCATAGTGTAAATTACTCACTATTTCCCAAATGTTTTTGAACCAAATTCTAGCCTAGACCTAGCTAAACCTAACCCCTATACACTGAGCACATTTTGAGCTTGTGTCGTGTCCAAAACTGGACACAAAGCTCTCAGTTTTTCCACTGTCTGGACACTGCACAGTACACAAAATATGTCCTGCTACCTAGACACGTTTTCTCGACACATACACCACTTGGACACTTGCCATTTGGCATGCACGTAAGGGCATTGACTGACAAGTCGTACCCAAAATTTGGGGTGTGCTCGTGCCGTATCGAGGACACGAGGACACGTGCACTGGTCGTGCACTGACAGTGCACGCACGCACAGAGTCCACTTCGCGCGTCTCGTATCGCACGGACACGACACTTCGACACCTCGTGTTTGCACGAGTGTGTAGCCTATCATGTGGGCTACACGTGGATATGACCACGAGGCCCCACGTGGCTCGTGTCGTGTCTACGAGACACGAGAACCCATGCACGATGCGGTGCAGAACACTGAGTGTCAGTCGATTTTCTTCGACTGATACAGAGTTCGTGCCGTGTCCTGAGGACACGTGGACACGAGACAGGCTACCTAAACCCTAGACCAACCCTAGGCGAACCTACCCAAACGTGCACGAGACTTCTAGACACGTATGTCGTGTCCTAGAGCTAAGTGCACGCGTGCACGACGCTGTGACATTGCACAGTGTATCAGTGTTTACCCGATTGGGTTTCCAGTGAGTTGGACACGTCGTGTCGTGTCTATACTCTGTGTCAGGCACCTAGGACACTAGGGTATCTGTGGGGCTCCAGTTACCAACCCATAGGATCGAGTCTTAGCTCGTTTTAGAGGGTGTAAATCGAGTTACCCTGTTTTCGAAATGCACAGTCCACAGTATCCTGTTTTGGGATTTATTTCCAGATTTTAAGGGTGAATTTCAAATCGATTTTTGATGTGATTTATACATTGTATATATGTATTTTAGTGTGTATATGTGTAGTATATATGTATGTGTGAGTGTGGGTCAAATTTGGGGAGAAATGGTGGTGTGTGTGTGTAGTTGTATATATATACATATGTATGTATATATGTATCCTGTGTGTGTGTGTGTTTGGGCCAGGTTTGGTTCCAGAAAACTGGAACCCTTCCCCCCCTACTGTCCTGTGTTCACTTCCCCTCTCTCTCACTGTCTCACTCTCTCTCTCTCATTCAGTCTCTCTCTCTTTCCCTTTGTCTCTCTCTCTATGTCTCTATATATATAGGTATATATATATATATAAGTTTATATATATATGTATATACATATATGAGATATATGTATATATTGTACTAGTTTACTTAGGTCAATATATATATATATATATATGTATGTGGTTGTATTATATATGTTATTCATATATTGGGTATATGGGTATTGGGTGGTGGTTAGATAGTGTATATCTATATATAGATATATATATATATGACTCCTAGTTATAGGTTTATATGAAAACCCCATCATTAGCCTATGGCCTAGGATTTCTAGCCTATGGCTTGGGGCTAGCCCTAATGGCCCAAAACCCAACTTGTTGACCCTTGATTACTAAGAGTTGACCAAAGTCAACCTAGGGTCAAACTTGACCTAGATTGAACTTGAATTAAACCTAGAATGACTAGTTTGACATTGGTTGACCTAACTTGACTAGTAGACCTAGTTTGACTAAGATAATTGACCATTGTTGACCAAAGTCAACTATAGGTCAACCATGACCAAATTGACCTAGAAATGGCTTGGATGAACATAGAAGGACTTATTAACTAAGATTTGACTAAACCCTAGGCTATTAACTAGTTGGTTTAGGTTTGACCTATATATAAGTATATTATTGT
The DNA here is from genome assembly GCA_029216955.1 of Iris pallida. Taxonomy (NCBI): domain Eukaryota; kingdom Viridiplantae; phylum Streptophyta; class Magnoliopsida; order Asparagales; family Iridaceae; genus Iris; species Iris pallida. Next base: position 2,660,896 of record JANAVB010009999.1, read on the forward strand.
GACTTGGGTTTTGTGGAAGACCTATGTAGATTAAGATATGTATGGGGTTAAGTTAGATACTTAGAGTTGAGTCATGACTTGAGATTGGAATGTGGGATTAGCTTGAATATAGGATTAAGGTTGGTATTATATATATGTATATATGTGTGGTATGCTTGTATAGGTATTGGTTATACCTTAACCTTGTGGTATTGACTTAGATAGTTGACCATTGACCTAATCACCTTGCTGACTAGTCCTTGTTTGACCAATACCTTAGTTGGTCTAAGTTTGATCTAGACTTGATCCAGATTGATCATGTTGACTAGTATTTGACTAGTTTGATTAGAGTGTTGACCAGGAGTTGACTTTAACCTAGATTAAACTTGTTTGACCTTGTTTGACTCTATTTGACTTAGTTTAATTCCCTGTGATCTAGTATGACTTCATGTGACCTAGTTTGACTATTAGAGTTGACCCAGAGTTGACTTTTGACCAGATTGACCTAGAATCATGTAGTGTGCATTATATACTTTATTTTTACCATTGTGGATACATTATGACTTGTATTGCTCTGATTAGGAGCTATACACCTCTCCTCAGACAGTATATCCTCTTCAGACATTCAGTTATCAGGCGAGTACATTCTCTGACCGTTTCATACTTGTTCAGGCTTTACTTCTCGCTCTAGATTACTTTACTTGTTGCTGTCACGTTGGTAACACGGATTGGTACTATATGGATCTTTACATGAGATGTTATCCCCCTCGGGAGCATCGGGTACTTCATGTTATGTGTGTTTCACTATCATCATGTACTCCTATGCTTCCATTATTCATGTACACTCATGTGATCATGTACTCTCATGTTTACTGAGCCCTCATGTATACTATCATGTGCACCCTTTCATGGGCCCCATGTGATATCATGTACAATAACGTAACTTGTATAGATCCTTGTGTATTGATTGGGGTAACGGGGGAGTAGAAGTGGACATGTGAATAATTCCAAAGTAGTGTAATCATGTGCAAACTCAGTAGTGTAATCATGTATAAATTCTAGCCATTCACATGCCTATCTTGTGCTCTACATCACTAGTCACTTACAGTTCTCTATATACAGTAGATATTTCATTACAGCTATCTCTTTTACAGCGTATATTTCCTTTCAGCAGTTCATGTATCTTACTCTATTGCCTGTATCGTATTTCCTAACCTGCTATGTACTGCGTGAGATGTATTGTGCTCGTTCCCGTCCTGATTGGACCTGTTGAAAATATTACAGAGGATGAGGATGAGGCCCTGGTGACTACCTATTATGGAGCAGGACTAGATGATACTTATGTTGTGGACCCTCAGCAGGATCCACCTGCAGCTGAGGATGTTGCCCCAGTAGTCTAGGCTAGTTTAGCTAGACAGTCTTTCGGTATTATCTTTTTGTCTCACATCTGAGTTGTATTTTGAGATGTTGAGGTATATAGACTCTTAGACTTGTTGTATTATGAGTTGACATTCTGGACATTATGTTGTACTAGACACTTAGACTTTTTCATCTATACTATGGTTCTTTTTGAGTTAATATCTATTTATCTGTTCTTCATTCTTCTATCTTAGATGTGATTGAGACAGCATGTTGTGATGTTACCTCCATTCGGAGAGTATAAACTGTACAGGTACTTTTATATTGTTAGATGATTGACCTGGGACAGCGTTCTACCGCCGACACTGCGGCGTAGGCTGGGCGTTGTTACGTTCTCGTATCCTAACAGTGGATGCGGGTCGTGACAAAGCCAGCAGAAGTCTGCTAACCCTTCTAGCCTCACCTTAAAGCAACAGCATGAATGTTCAAAACAAGAAACTATAGCACCTTATTTAAAATTCTTGAATAGAAAGATATTTCACCGAACAAGTTAACATAATCCTCGCCGATTCATGTACAGATTCCCAGCTCTTTAATTTTAAGACAACTAACCACTTCGACAGAACCTATGAGAAGAGAAGCACTTACATTTTAGGTCCTTAGATGACACTGTTAGTGGAAATAGTTATTGTAGAAGCATGGAAAATAATAAAGAAAGATCCATACGGCCAGGGAACTCCATGCGGCTCAGATAGCCCATGCGGTTCAGAAGATCCATGCGGCACAAACGAGTCCATGCGGCTCTGTGATCTCCATGCGGCTCAAGAAGAGAAGGCACGTGGCTTGCAAACAGTTCTTCCTTCCGCACTGTACTGCATTAATTGCTTGGACGGCTGACCACTTTGACGAAACGACAGGCCTGACATAAAGAGGTAATTATGACTCTGTCATAATGACAGAATTCTAGGAAATCAAAAAAAATCTCTTGCACAACCCCCCACCGAGATCCAGAAAACACCACGCAGCCTAGACACGTGGACATCCATATGCGGCTCGAGCGGAGACCCCCTTATGCGGCTCAGGCTGAAGTTGTCCTATGCGGCCCAGATCGAGACAGTCCTATGTGGCTCAAGCAGACGCAGCCTTATGCGGCTCACAAGGGTCAGCCCTATGCGGCTCACAGGGATCATCTCCATGCGGCTCACTACCCATTATATGGTCCAGATTATCATGTGGTTCGAAGACTCGGAGGCCACTCCCAGGCAGCCCTGACACGTGGCCTGGCTTATGCAGCTCAATCCTTATGCGGCTCAGTGACTCCCAGAACACGTGTCATAAAGCCAATCAATTTCCCAGATTTGCTACAATCAAAGATTGGGTCAAATCCCAATAATCTGGGACACGTGGCAGGAGAATGAATTAAATTTATTCATTCAGATTCGCAGACATCAGCAGATCATCATCATAGAGATTTATTCCAATCACCATTAATTACTGATAGGATTTGAGGTAATCTAACACTAAATGGCCCAGATTCATCACACTCAAGATTAATGGCCCAGATTGATCGAGCAACAGGCCGCCGCCACTTTAAGGGACAATCATTGTAAACCCTAATGAGGTCCCCCCATTCTTATAAATAGCAGGGTGCCATTCCCTTGCAACAGGAGACATACGCACATATACATACAGAAAGGATCACTTTTCGAGATCAGAAAGAGAGAGCACCAGAATACTTGGAGAGAAAAAAGCAGAGAGAGAGCAAAGAGTGCATTTCTTTAATGCTGAGCAATCTTCTGGAGCCAAAGCTGTATACCGATCGTCCAAGGAGTAAGGCAGAGCGGCCGTCGCTTTCCCGAGCCTCTATCGTCACCCCCCAGAATCTAAAATAAACAATTATACTTAGACTGCTGTACCTAGGCTTTCGTCCCTGGGCTTTCTTTGTACAAGCGAGTTTGCAACGTGAAGTAAATGTCCAGTCCTCCGATAATTGTTCTGCTCTTTTATATTTCATAGCAAACACGATGGCGACTCTGCTGGGGACAAACTTCTCCACGGCTGAGGAGTTGGTGATACAGTCGGATGCAACCAAGCTTGGCTCCACACAACAGAAGATGGTCGTCCGTTTCGACCAACAAGCATTTGAAGAGATGCTCTCTGAAGGAAGTGCTGGCCCGATCCAGAAGCGAACCCGTACAAAGAAAGCTCGTCGCGAGTGGAGGCCAAAATCATTTGCTCCTCCACAAGCTCTGGACGGGGTACTCTCTGCTACCCAAGACGGCAAGGCGATTCTCATACGGCTCCACTTCGAGCCGTAGAGAACTCTGCTGTCCCCAAGTCCGGCAGAGGAAAGCACTACGATGCTGGACTTACAGGGACAAAGAGCGACTCTATGCGCCCCGAGAAGAAGCCGAGCACTCCTGTGGCCAAATCTGCCAACCACATGTAGGAGGCTCATGCGGGTGGATCTACCAGCCGGATGAAGAAAATCCATGCGGCCAGATCATCCAGCCGCATAAAGAAGACTCATGCGGCTGAGACTCCCAGCCGCATGAAGAAAGCCTATGCGGCTACGTCTGCCAGCCGTATGAAGATTGTTGAGGACGGCGGCATGACTCCTACCCTGTGCGGTTCTGTCTTCGACTGCCTGTCTTATGGTCCTGATCTCTTGTGCTTCCAAGAAGATATGTCTGACTCTCTCCAACATCACCTAGACTCTTCCTACTATGTGCCTTTACGCACTAGAGCGAAGAAGTCTAGGGCAGCGCGAGCTTGGCACGCTCGGTCCACTGGTCCGCTGATCCTGTCTCTGATCATCTAAGCGTCCCGCATACCGTTATACGGGCCTCAGATGGAAAGTTGTACAGAACCACTCGAGTCCAGCCCCGGTGGCAAACGGACAAAAAAGTGCACAAAAATCTTCCAAAATCCCGGGAGCAAGCATGGTCGATTTAGACCAGTCTGACTTGCGTGAGGCCATCCTCCACAAACGTAAGAAAAGAGAAGACGCATCGGGGTACAAAAAGTCCTCCCACGGACGTCACTGCACCCAAGTCATCGTCAACTGCTGCTGCAATAATGCGACGGTACGAGAAGACCGACAGTCCGTCTTTCAAAGACTGCAACAGCCATCTTCAGAAGACGAGGTACTTCCCGTCGTCTCCTGCAACTCTGCTCGAAAAGTTCCCGCTGACGGAAGGGGAAAGAAGACAAATTTTCCCAGCCCGAAGATTTCAACCACTGCGACTAAAAGACTGTCGTCTAAGCGGGTGCCCACCACCGGAGTTTTCCAAGGTACTCGCTCTAAGACGAAATCTGCTACAGTGGGAGATTCATCGTCCACAACGCAGGGGGTTGCTGGGACTGAGGGTAGCACCCCTCCGAGCTTCCACAGCAATCCGATGTTCCAAGAAGACGAGCCAAGGGAGACAACCCTCCCATCAGATGCAGCAAACCCCGACGTCCCCGAGGACGTCCACAACTCCCAAGACGAGGCGAACTCGGAGACTGGGGGTACTGTTCCTTCCGAGTCTGAACCAGAAGAGAACATACCCACATACCCCGATGACTTCTCACTACAGGGGTATGATTCGGAGGGCGCTGCCTCCACCGCTCTGTCTATCTCTCCTCATATGAAGACGGTATTCATGACAGACAGCAGCCAAGGAGGCTCCAGTGATCGCCAACGCATCGACATGCTCGAAGCCATCTTGCTTGCCTTGGTCAAGTCTGTGGACGAGATCAAAGCGGCCCTTCCAACTCTGCATGGGGGGACGCCTGGCCAAACAAGCGCGGGATCTGCGATCAATGCGGACTCGAATTCAGCAGTACTGAACCCGGGCAACGATCCTCCTGAAACAACGGCCGCCACCGTCGTGGACGAGGCCCGCGAAGCGATAAGAGAGGTCCAGGAGCTCCGAGCCATGTTTTATGCTCGAGAAAACTCTCAAGACCTCAGAATACGGCAACCATACCCTGCTGCATGGAGGGATGTTCCATTCCCACCAAGATATAAGCCGTTCAATATCAATCCTTATGATGGCAAGACCTCAGCAAATCGGTACATCACTTACTTCTAGGTCACCACCGACCATCTGCCCCATAACGATGCTATTCTCATACGATTATTCATCGGGGCATTGGAAGGGGTCGCCTTCGACTGGTACTGCAACCTGCCAGACAACTGCATCCACTCCTTCGCCGACTTCAAGCGCATGTTCTTGGAGAGATTCTATGAAGTAGGGCAGGACATCACAATGTCCACCCTCATGGACGTCGTCCAAGGGGAGAAAGAGCTGACAAGAAACTATATCGAGCAATTTTACCAAACCGCAATGAAGCTGCCATCTGGAAATACCGATTCCTCCTTGATCGAAATTTGCCAAAAGAGATTGCTCTCAATAATCAGTCTCTGGATGGGCGAAAGTCAATTCAAGGATTGGAAGACGTTCATCATCAGCGCCATAAGCACCGAAGAACGGTTGAAGAAGGCTCGCCAATTGGGACTGCACATCTCGGACGGAGAGAACAAGGGCAAGCGTCCCAAGAACGACAATAGGGGTAGCCCCTCCAACAATCGGGACAGCTGGGGTAAGCAGGCTATGGTGGCCGATACAGCACAGAAACCTGAGCCAAAGCCAGCAGACAAACAATGGCCGTAAATCACTTACTCCTTCGAAGACGGTCACATCAAGCCCATCTTGGACATGCTCATACAAGGAGACAGAATTCAGCTTCCTCCACCAAGACGGGAACCGTGGCCGACAGAGATGGAGAACCTAAAGTACTGCCATTATCATCGCTACGTCCACCATGCTACACACGACTGCTACCAGCTAAAATGGTACATCCAAAATCTTATCGATTCGAACGCACTGGCCATCAATTCCGAAGAGGTAACGGTGGCAGCCAATATGGTGTCAGTACAATTCGGCAGCTTCCCTCCGACGGAAGCTCAAGACGGCGTGGTCTCCATCCCTCTGGCGACAATGGAGATTGCTAATCTTCCACCTCCCCGAGATCAGGCCGCTGGTCTAGTGCCCCTCACTACATCACGAGGGAAGGTCATGTGGATCCATCCAGACTTGGCTTCAGAAGTGACTCAGCCCACACCATCTTCCATTTACAAGAAGAAAAGTGGAAAAGTCAGGACCTGTCGCACAATCTCGGTAGACATCGAAGAAGCTACAGCCGTCATCACGTGGTCTGGGGCGCAATCCCAACCTGTGGCTGACAATCTGGCTTAAGATCATCAGCCCGCTACAATGGACGCTCCGGGACCGGTTCAGCCTCCAACGACCGACAAGCCTAGGCCGAGGGAGACTCGCTTTGACAAATCCCTCCAAAAAGAGGCATGACAAGGACTGAAGAAGCCCTACAACTTCGACATCTTGGCGCAATTGGCCAACACACCGGCCAAGTTATCATTATACGAGCTTCTGAGACTCTCAAAGGATGTTCGCGCGGCTTTGAGCGATGCACTCCAAAATGCCGACGCGTACCTGGCTCAGGTCAACCTCACGGGAGGGAGTCCGCCTGCAGATTTCCAAGACAGCGCCTGCACAGGAGCGATGCCCAATATTGTCTTCACTCCGCAGGACATGCTCATCAAAAGCAACCTGCATGATCGCCCGCTATACTACACTGGATACATCGGCGACCTAAAGGTGGATCAGATGCACATAGATCCTGGCTCTTCCATAAGCATTATTCTGAAGGGTCTGCTACATCATCTCCGCATCCCAATGCATCGTCGGACGCCTACAAGTACAGCCATCAGCGGTTTCAATTCGGACAGGAGCTACCCAACTGGGAAGATTCGTCTGAAGTGTCAAATTGGCGATCTCCAATCGGAGGTCACCTGCTACGTCATAGATGCAGACACTTCATACGACATCCTCTTGGGACGCCCGTGGATATACGATTATATGATCGTGTCTTCCACGCTGCACCAGTGCTTCAAATATGTCGACAAACACGGCTTTGTGAGGACGAAATTTGCTGATATCGATCCCTTCAAAGGGGTCGAATCCTACTACTCAGACTCCTGTCTGTACGAACAATCGAAGAAGCACCTTGGTGAAGGAGATGTGCAAGCTCGTACCGAGACAGCCACAGGATCAGAAGAGCCTCTGACGATCCACCTCCAAGATCGTAAACCTGGCAAGTCTGCACCCCTTACCACCACTCTGCGTAAGGACGCAATTAGCCTCTCGGCACAAGAAAAGCAGATGATAATCTGGCTGCCAAGGTCTGGCCAAATGCTAAGACCCACAATGGAGCCATTGACAATCAGGTTGCCAAGAGTCGGCCAGCCGCAGACAGAGAAGCTCAATCCCTCCGACAAGCCAATGACGATACGCCTTCCCAAGAAGAGTCGTCACCCCGATGCAAGGCCTGGAACTTCTAGCGAACCAACCACTCCCCGCCCAGCATCGAGTACCAAGCTGGGGGTCGCTAGTTTGCCAACAACTCCACACTCTGCTCCACCAGCTGAACCGCTGACGATCAAGCTGCCCAGGTCGTCCTCTCAGTCGTCGTTTATACAGGGGGTAGCCGAAGAGGAACCGGAGCTAGCCAAGTATATGGCTGTCCACACTGATGTTCCCTCTGTAGATGATATAATCTCCCTAGAAAAGATACCTTACTTCATCAATAAAGGGCTATCTTTGAACTACCTCGAGCTTAATAAGCTCTCTACGATATATTCTATAGAACACGGTATAGGCACTCACCTCCACACACAGGTGACAAATGTGCACACCGCAATCTAGCTTACTCCAGCGGAAGATGCTTACCATATAATCGAGGGAGGGGACCATCCAATCATCTTCGGCCGGAAGGACGACCCGCATCCCTTCACCATAGAAGAAGTCAACCTTGGATCAGATGCCGGGAGACTGCCTCTGTATCTTTACAGCCCCCAATCCAAATATCTCATGCAAAAACAGGGGTATGATCTGGAGACAACGCCAGGCTTGAACTACAATACTGGACGACGATTACCTTTGAAGCCACCGGTCCCGGCAGGCAAACTACGAGACTACTATAGCAAAACTCGGTATGGATTAGGGTATGTTACACCTACGACGACCCCTGAAAGTTCAGATGAAGAATGTGACTGGCATTCACATTCAACCGGGTCACCAACTTTTGACTCTGATACCAGCATCGGAGACATATTCAGACAAGTCCTGTCAATCAACATGGCATTCGCCGACGCTTATGAAGAAGACGAAGACATCCCTGAAATCTTTGAGCTAGAGCCGTAGACCCAACAGTTGGATGCACAATGGGAAAAGCGGTTCGAACAGATAGAACCTCCTACAGAAGATGAGGTCATACAAGTAGACCTCGGTAGCGAATCTTCTCCAAAACCTATCTTCGTCAGTAAAAGCCTAACAGACGAAGAGCGAGAATCGCTGCTGGAACTTGTCAAAGAATACATTGATGTGTTCGCCTGGAGCTATGAAGACATGCCGGGGTTAAATCCTGATATTGCTCTTCACAAGCTCAACATTCGGCTGGACGTAAAGCCAATCAAGCAACAACAGTGACGCTTCCGCCCAGGCATCATGGATGCGATCGAAATCGAAGTCAACAAACTGATAGACAGCGGCTTCATTCGTGAGGAACAACATCCGGATTGGGTCGCCAATATAGTACCTGTCCTCAAGAAGAATGAGAAGATTCGAATCTGCATCGACTTCCGCAATCTGAACGAGGCATGCCCCAAAGATGAATTCCCCCTCCCTATCACAGACATCATGATTGACAACACCTGCGGCTTCGAACGTTTGTCATTCATGGATGGCTTCTCGTGGTACAACAAAATCAAGATGTCTCCTGACGACGAAAAGCATACATCATTCCGAACACCGATTGGCACATACTGTTACACAGTCATGCCTTTCGGTTTGAAGAATGCCGGTGCCACATATCAAAGAGCCATGAGCATCATCTTCAGAGACCACTTACGTAAGACGGTGGAGTGCTATCTTGATGACATCGCCGTCAAGAGTCGCTATAAGGGAGACCATCTGCATGATCTGAGGACGGTATTCGACCTGATGCGAGCACACAATTTGAAAATAAATCCTACGAAATCCTTTCTGGGCGTATCCAGCGGGAAGTTCTTGGGTTTCATCATCACCGCCCAGGGTATCCATGTAGACCCTGAGAAGACAAAGGCAATCATGGAGATGGGTCCCCCGAAAAATCTCCGCGAACTCAGAGGCCTTCAAGGGAGGCTAGCTTACATTAGGAGGTTCATTTTTAACCTCTCCGGGTGATGCCGACCATTCACCCACAAAATGAAGAAAGGCGTCTCGTTCGTATGGGACGATGAATGTCAGCGGGCCTTCGACAGTATCAAAAAATATTTGTCAAACCCTCCAGTCCTGGTGGCTTCGGTTGCTGGAAAACCATTCCTGCTCTACGTACGAGCAATGGAGCATTCCCTCGGATCCCTGCTGGCACAAAACAACGATGCAGGCCATGAACAAGCCATATATTACCTCAGCCGAATGATGATTGGGCCAGAGCACCAATACACCGCGGTGGAGAAGGAATGCCTTGCCCTGGTGTTCGCCATTCAGAAGACGCGGCACTATATTACGGGACAAACGATACATGTGATCTCACGAGTCAACCCTCTCAGGGTCCTCATGACTAAACCAGGGGCACTCAGCTCTCGCCTCGCTACATGGGCAATATTGCTATCCCCTTATCATATGATCTTCGTCCCACAAAAGGTAGTCAAAGGCCAAGCCCTGGCAGACTTTTTGGCAGCCCACCCAGGCTCGGAGTCCTCCAAAATATATGATAAAATCCTAGATGAGGTCGCCGACTCGCATACAACCTCTCACGATGATATATGGCGAATGTTCTTCGATGGTGCTTCGAGAACTGGACCCAAGGACAACATCGTCGTCGGAGTTGGGGTGGTGTTAGTCTCCCCTCCCGGATTGGTGATTAACCGTGCTTACTCCCTCACGGAACCCTGCTCTAACAATACGGCCGAGTACAATGCTCTGGTCATTGGCCTCCAACTTGCAAAGGAGCTGGGGGTAGAATACCTTGAAGCATACGACGATTCTCAGTTAATCGTCAACCAGATCCGGGGCTCATACGAGGTCCGCCATGAAGACATGATCCCCTATCACCAGATAGCGATCGACATCATCTCATCGTTTGAAGGGTTCTTCATTGAGCACGTTCCCAGACTTCGAAATATCGAAGCCGATGCCTTGGCAGGTCTGGCCGCTTCCCTAGCAGTGCCAAATCATACTCATCAATCAGTAGATGTGATAGGCCACGAACTGTTCTGCCCCAAGAACAACGTGCAATTCGTGGCGAGTTATTCCGCCCAGACGATCGATGATGCCCCCGATTGGAGACAACAATTCATCGACTTCGTCGTCTACGACATCCTGCCCGAGAACCTAAAGGAAGCCACCTCCATCAAACAGTGTTCCCTCAGATTCTTCTATGATACAGAGACGAAAATGCTGTATCGCCGATCCTATGATAGAGTATTGCTTCGATGTCTGTCAAACGCAGAAGCCAAAGAAGCCGTACGAGAAGCTCATGACGGTGTTTGTGGGGCCCATCAGCCTGGCCCTAAATTGCAAGACCGTCTCCGCCGAATGGGCTACTACTGGCCCACGATGGTGGTAGATACGATAGACTACGCGAGAAAATTCAAAGCCTGCTAAGTCCACACGGACTTTATTCACCAGCCATCCGAATTTCTACATCCAACAGTAGCATCCTGGCCCTTCGAAGCATGGAGAATGGACATCATCGGTCTAATTACTCTACCTTCCTCCCGTGGACATCGCTTCATACTTGCGATCATGGACTACTTCTCCAAATGGACAGAAGCTGTGCCACTTGCAGAAGTTAAAACCTCAAAGGTGATCAGCTTCCTCAAGCATCACGTTATCTATCACTTTGGACTGCCCCGAAGGATCATCCACGATAATGGTCCGCAGTTTGCAAGCCACGCTTTTTATCGGTTCTGCGACAAATATCGCATCCAGAATATTGCTTCGACACCATACAACCCTGCACCAAACGGGTTGGCAGAGGCATTCAACAAAACAATCATCAAACTCCTCAAGAAGTTTGTCTCTTCCAACAAACACGACTGGAATGAGAAGCTCGGAGAATGTCTATGGGCGTACCGTACTACAGTCCGAACAGCTACCGGGAACACACCATTCTCCCTGGTATACGGGAGTGAAGCAGTTCTCCCATTGGAGACTCAAATACCCTCACTCCGCGTCGGCCTCACTCATCAATTGACGATGGATGATAACTACCGACGCCGACTACAAGAGTTGGAGGCCTTAGATGAAAAGCGCCTCCTAGCTCAGCAAATGATCGAACTATACTAAGCACGCATCTCTGGAGCCTTCAACAAGAAGGTTAAAATCAGAACATTCCAAGTGGGCGATCTCGTTCTAGCAGTCCGGAGGCCGATGGTCATGACTCACAAGACAGCCGGCAAGTTCCAGCCAAAATGGGAAGGTCCATTTATCATCGAGGCCTTGTTCTCCAACGGTGCTTACCGCCTCGCCAAGCAAAACGGGGATTTGCTCATGTTGCCCTTCAACGGCAAGTTCCTGAAGAAATATTATGTCTAAACAACATTCTCCAGATTAGTGAGTCATGTGCCCGCTGGTACCGCTGAACTCACCCCGTAATTTTCCAGATTTTTTAGTTATGTGCCCGCTGGTACCGCTGAACACACCTCACAATTTTCCAGATTATCGAGTCATGTACCCGCTGGTACCGCTGAACTCACACTCATCATTCTCCAGATTTTCGAGTCATGTACCCTCTCGTGCCGCTGAACTCACATCTACAACATCCCAGATTATCGAGTCATGTACCCGCTAGTACCACTGAACTCACACTTTCACAATATCGAGTCATGTACCCGCTGGTGCCTCTGAACTCACATCCCGGTCACTCTTTCAGATAGTAAGTCATGTATGATCATACCTCTGAACTTTCTTCCTGGAAGAGATCCTCCCTAATGATCCAATGCCCGTACTTCCAGTGCACAAAAAAGGTAACCGATCCACAAATTTCCAAAACGGCCATGTCCTCATTACCTCTGAGTCGTTTCACTTCTGCCAAAAACAAATCACCCCTACATAGAACTTCCATGTCCTCATTACCTCTGAGTCGTTCTATGTACCCCCTCTTTATTGAGCCCACTCCTGCCATGTCCTTATTACCTCTGAGTAGGAAGGCCCCGTCAAAGAAACTCTCATGCTCACCATGTCCTTAGTACTTCTGAGTAAGTATGATCGTTCCCTGTAACTTGTTGCCCGGATCCAAAACCAGGGTACGTTAGGGGCAATGGGTCCATGCAGAATATCCCAATAAGATGATTATTACAAAGCAAAAGAGTGAAGCAAATATATTCCATTCATTCAGAAATCGGTTACATCCACGCGATTACAAGAAAGTTCTTCATACAAGAAGAAAAGCAAAAAACAAAGCAAAGACTACAGATAGACATTTACGAGAAACCTCTAAACCCTAGTTGCAGAAACGCGTATACAACTCCCTCAACCACCTCACATATGAAGGATCCAATTGAAGAAGATCCTCGTCCAGAATAGGAGAATCAGAATTCCCAGTGTCGCCACCCTCAGCAGTCTCGATAGTGGAGAGGATGTCGTCCCTCTCAGGCGCCGGTTCTTCTTTTATCGCCTCCTCCTTAACAGAGAAAGGCTCCTGATTGATGGCAGGGGACGGCGGCTCCTCTATCACTGCAATCTCAGCATTCGGTGGAGATACTACAAGAATCAAAGACGAAAAAAAATGATGATGAATGATGAACACAGTCAGAAGATATTCAGAGATGTTCATGCGGCCCGTTAAAATAACTTTTATGCGGCTCGGACATGGAATATACCCCATGCGGCTCATGGGACGTGTATGCGGATCATGTAATTTGAAAAGCTCGCATCAAATGACTGTGCACGAAGCATGCAGCAGAGCAGCCTCTGTTTGGGTTTCAAAGTACCCAATCTTCTACACAGTCCTAACCTTCGATGGCAACATGAACGTCAAGACGAACGGGGGGTACGGCAGTCAAAGACGAAGCCGATTTCCTACTCTTCGCCACAGCCTTCTTTACCGCCTTGGAAGCCCTAGGTGCCATCGTTGTATGTCCGTCAGAAGAAGAAAACAAGACAGAAATCTTAGTCAAGAAGAGTCTAAGAGAGAAGTCCCCCCAAATACCCTTCTATTTATAGAAAAAGGAGGACCGCAGACCGACGCCTCATACAACGTAGTCGACTCTTCGGCTATCGAGACAGACTAGCAAATTAAAGATCAGAAACTCTTGGGATCCTGCCCCGAAAAGATTTGTGTGCATGACATAATGATGCGGCAAAGAACTATGCGGCTGAGACATCCCTGCGGTTCAAAAGTCTCTGTGGCTAAGCCATCCATGTAGCTGAAACAATTCTGTGGCTTAAAAGTTCATGCGGTTGAAACATCCATACAACTGAAACTTCCATGCGGCCAAGACATCTATGCGGCTAGAAAGAGCTTCCACACGGCCATGCTTCTTATTCAAAGTATTTCAATTTTGCAAATTGAAAACTTTGAAGGGGGTCTTGTAGAAGCATAGAAAATAATAAAGAAAGATCCATACGGTCAGGGAACTCCATGCGGCTCAGATAGCCCATGCGGTTCAGAAGATCCATGTGGCTCAAACGAGTCCATGCGGCTCTGTGATCTCCATACGGCTCAAGAAGAGAAGGCACGTGGCTTGCAAACAGTTCTCCCCTCCGTACTGTACTGCATTAATTACTTGGACGGCTGACCACTCTGACGAAACGACAGGCCTGACATAAAGAGGTAATTATGACTCTGTCATAATGACAGAATCCTAGGAAATCAAAAAAAATCTCTGGCACAATACCCCACCGAGATCCAGAAAACACCACGCAGCCTAGACACGTGGACAGCCATATGCGGCTCGAGCGGAGACCCCCTTATACGGCTCAGGCTGAAGTTGTCCTATGCGGCCCAGATCGAGACAGCCCTATGCGGCTCAAGCAGACGCAGCCTTATGCGGCTCACAAGGGTCAGCCCTATGCGGCTCACAGGGATCATCTCCATGCGGCTCACTACCCATTATATGGTCCAGATTATCATGTGGTTCGAAGACTCGGAGGCCACTCCCCAGGCAGCCCTGACACGTGGCCAGGCTTATGCGGCTCAATCCTTATGTGGCTCAGTGACTCCCAGAACACGTGTCATAAAGCCAATCAATTTCCCAGATTTGCTACAATCAAAGATTGGGTAAAATCATAATAATCTGGGACACATGGCAGGAGAATGAATTAAATTTATTCATTCAGATTCGCAGACAACAGCAAATCATCATCATAGAGATTTATTCCAATCAGCATTAATTACTGATAGGATTTGAGCTAATCTAACACTAAATGGCCCAGATTTATCACACTCAAGATTAATGGCCCAGATTGATCGAGCAACAGGCCGCCGCCACTTTAAGGGGCAATTATTGTAAACCCTAATGATGTCCCCCCATTCTTATAAATAGCAGGGTGCCATTCCCTTGCAACATGAGACATACGCACATATACATACAGAAAGGAGCACTTTTCGAGATCAGAGAGAGAGCACCAGAGTACTTGGAGAGAAAAAAGCAGAGAGAGAGAGCAAAGAGAGCATTTCTTCAACGCCGAGCAATCTTCTGGAGCCAAGGCTGCATACCGATCGTCCAAGGAGTAAGGCAGAGCGGCCGTCGCTTTTCCGAGCCTCTATCGTCACCCCCCAGAATCTAAAATAAACAATTGTACTTAGACTGCTGTACCTAGGCTTTCGTTCCTAGGCTTTCTTTGTACAAGCGAGTTTGTAACGTGAAGTAAAAGTCCAGTCCTCCGATAATTGTTCTGCTCTTTTATATTTCATGGCAAACAGTTATAAAGAAAGATCAGACATCTCACCATGCATATCATAAGATTTATATTTACTTGTGGTCACAAAATTTGTACACCATTTAGTATATAGAAGCAGCTAGCATAGCTAAACACTAAGTTGGTATAAAATTTAGAGTCTAAAATCTAATTAGCCCTTCTTCTTAATAAAAAAAATGAAAATCGTATCTACATTTTTTGTTCGTCTACTTAAGCCATAAACTTTATCTAAATGTCAGAATTTTCCTAATTTAGTTTTGAGAACCCAAATCCAAGAGAAAGAATCCAGAGGGGTCGAGCTTGAAAGGGAGGCCTACTATGGGGTTGTCCTTAGTTTCTTAAAAAAACACACCTTCCTAACAGGCTAATTTATAGAGGGGGTAGGGGAGATTCTTTTCGAACATGCCATCTTCCAAGACTAAGAAACAACATAGGACTGGAATGAAAAATTTGATGTTTGGAGTAAGAAAATGAGCATTAACATCTTCAAAGAGAGCTTTAGATCTTCAGATAAAATAAACAGAAGATGGAAGCTTACTAGAGAAACTTTGGTGACTTTGACCTTATAAAGTGGGGAAAGACATCTCAACAACAAAACTAACAGTTAAAGAAGCTAAGTGAGGTTATATAAAGTAGGAAATTCATCGTCACCAATAACATAGCTATACAGCCACATCTTGCTTCTCATAACAGCTTTTGTATAAAAGTTTTGTTTATATATAAAGACTACAGTCTATTTTATGGTATAAATTTCATAACCCCTTCCTTCGTCTCATTAATTTCGGTAAACTTACATGTGGTATTCAAATCAAGGAAGGGAAGATGATCTTACATTAGGATTAGATGGGTTATTGAACTGTTGAAGCATAACAGCACCCGGGCATGATTCCGTGAGTTCATAGGCTTTCTTGATTGAACCTCCCATCCCCTTGGCAGCATCAGTGAGTACCAAATTTGCTCCAAATGCCTTCTTTTTTTAGTTTCTCCAGGCCACCATCTATTGCAGCAATCATGTAAACAATTATTAGGAGAGCAACAAAGAATATGAAATAGAATCATCTCAACTAATAGATCATTAACATACTAATAAGACTGTTGAAAAAGCTATATAAAACAAGGATCTATAGTAACACATAAAGCTTACAGAAAATTAAAGCAGAATATAAAGAAAATAAACTTACCTATGACTATAGGTCAAGGCAGAGCAAAGGATTTGAACTCGTATCATGATAGATATATAGAAAATGTATCCATCTATACGGCTAAGTTGTATGGACAGAGAAAACAACAGGGACGTTATTGATTATACATATCAAAAAAAAAGAATATAAGTACGACATGATTATGATTATAAGGACACATGATTATATATCTGCATACATGTTAATATTAGTAGTATCTTTAGGGTTAAATATTTATCTTCCACATGCACCCGCAAGTCGAAGGCCCACTTTTGGTAGAGAGAGCACGCAACGCAGTAAATTGTTTCTATATAATCTACTTCAATGCATGGAAGAGGGATTAAACAAGGGTTGCTCGGTCACCTTGTTAAAGTTCATAAGCCTAAAAGTTGTGCTCAACAAACAATCCAACAAGGAGAACAACGAACAAAGTGAACAAAATGACTACAAACACGTGAAAACCAAGTCCTGGAACATAACAAGCATCCACATGAATAAATGATGATGGAAAAATCTAGAGAAATTATTGTAAATGACTACATTTATCTTCCAATTAGAAGAAAACCACAACACTAGTGTTTAATATATGCAACAAGATTTGCATGAGATACTTATATTATTTTTTAATCCTACACTATCTTGCCAATTAGAAGATACTATATAGTACATACATAGAATTAACTTACTATACGGTCCACAACTTGGTCAGTTGAAACTCGCCTCTATTTTTCTCACTCAGTGTTTGGCGACTAGGGATATCCGAAGAGTTAGGGATATCATAACTTTTAGTAACTATATATTTGTATTAACCTAATTATTATATACACCAAAATTTTAGTCTTTGAGGTCCATCCCATTGTCTTCAGGTTCTGCCCAATCCTTTCAGGATTTTACCAACTCAGGCCAAATTAAAAAGCTTGCTAATTTGTCCTTAGTTGGAACTATATCTCATATTTTTGCTAGTTTGTCATAATGCTTTTAACTTTCAAATGTTCTGAGAACTTTGCCAACTAACACCGCCTTAAAAAACTCACTAATTGGTCAGCTAGAACCAGATCCTCACTTTGATCATTAAAAGATTTCTTAAAGATCTGCTTTACAATTTTAGATGTTCTACTTTTGGGAGTGATAGCTCGAAACCCTCAACGATGGTTAAAATGTTTTCAGTTGTTATACTTACCAAATCAGCTATTGTAATATCTTCAACTTATGTTAGTATATGTCAGCAAAAACCAACCACCAAAAACTATGAAGCCTGAGATTCATTGATCAGTACCTGAAGTCCTAGTTGAATTCTCGTATTCCAACTACTAATCTCTGTGGCCAAGCCTCTCTTCCTCGCTCAGCACTTCAGTTTATGTTTGTCGCATTGCTGCTCCAAAACAGCTCCTAGAAGAACTTGTCGACCTTAATATTTGGCCTTTCACTTTGACATCATTTACGTCAGCAGGCACTCTGTAGTGTACATTGTAGCTTGGATACAAATTGAATCAAAAAAAAGAAGGCACATCAATTAATTCATATAAACAGAAGGACATATAGGATTTGTGGATGCCCTCTCTTAGCGCCTACCTCTTCTCATTATTTAATATGCACAGGGTCGAGGTGCTCAACCATGGTTCCTATCCTCAACCAAATCCAAAACCTTCAATCGCTTCATGGATGGCAAGAAGCAACCTCTCTTGAAGGCGTTCTTTCGAGGTATATTCTGGCAGGTCTAGCTGATTGAAGCTGTAAAACAAATAAATTAGAGATGATAAAATGATCAACATTCTTACAACTCAAGAACGAAAAACTGTGTACAACATAATGTATAAGCCCAACCAAACTGACCAAAATGTAATGAATGAGTATAATTCGGCATATAACTGTGCACTACATTCATCTTGTTTTATATATTAAATGTGAACATTTCCCTTGTTGGTAATCTAACTGGAGTTTTACCAGAACAAAATGTGCACCCTCCAAAAACTTTAGGTTAATGCTCATTGTTTAGAGGTTTTCATAGACCAAATAACCAAGAGTTCCATTTTCCTTTTTTAAACTGAACTATTTTCTGGGTAGACTTAGTTTGTCACACCTAGTCGATAATATTAGCCAAATCCTGAAGGGGCATAATACATACTGGAAGTAAAGATTTTTTCTTTAATTTTCTTATTTTTAGAGTAATGTTCGATTGAAAAATATTTATTAAGGAAGGAAGTTCACAACTTTTTCAGATTGTTAAGGGATTAATTAGCTTCGAAAAACTAGGTTTGAACATAAAGTAAAATTACACCATACTGAAATTTCACTCCTAGCGTCCACGATGATTTTGTGCTTTCCTTTTTGAATAAAAAAAGTAATAAAACTTGCAATTATTCTAATTTTACTGTCTCAATTAAACTGTAAAAGAATCGGTCACCATCTTGAACTCTTCGAGGATTTCGGCTAGGGTTTCGATCTCGTATCGTCGGCTTCTTCTTCTTCTTCTGGTTGGCGGTGCTCCGGGTTCGGTCCTCGACCACCAACATCCCCTCTATAGCAAGGCTGGCCCTGGCGAGCACCGACCAGGCCCATTGGAGCAGCCCTAGCCTGACCTTGATCTTGTTTTTCTTATTCCTCTTTTTGTCGTCATTGGGGGGTGGAGTTGTTGGTGGTATTAAGGAAGTAGCCGGCGGCGAAGCATCCGGCATCGACGAGTGTAGAGGGTGAGAAGAGGGGATGGCTTGGACTCGGGGTTGAGAGAATGTGGAGGAATAGAGGAGAGAATAAAAAGGGGCTAGGGCTCGGGGATATAAGAAAAGAAAGTTATATCAAAATTAACAAAATTGCATACAAAAATATACGCGGGAATTTTATTGCGTTACTTGACGCTTATGAAAAAACCGTCAATAAAAATGAAGCTTTTATTGACGGTTCTTCTAAAACCGTTAATAATCATATAGGTTTACTTGACGGTTACTTGAAAACCGTCAATAATACTCAAAAAAGGGGTCATCGTCAAGATAACCTCTTTCCTCGACGGTTTTTCAAGACCATCAAGAAAAGGCATTTTTCTTGTAGTAAATAGAGTCCGATCTCCAAGACAAATAGATAAAAGAAATAGTGACCACTAAATAGATTCCTCGACTAAAAGAATCAACTATGATATGAAGGGAAAACCTCCCCATTAGAAAAAGAAGAGTCTGGTCCTGGTCCATACTCCTACGGGAAGTCTTGATTATCAACACCTGAAGAGATCACCAGGTCATCGGAGGGACGTAACAAGATACAGAAAAAATATGACATTTAAACTGAATATAAACATGTCACATAGTCATAAGCAAAATTAAAATAAATAATCCAGATCACTACATGGTCCAGTATCGCATCATCAAAATAGTGAACCACACCTACAACCAGATAAAGACAAGGGGTGGCATATTATTTCGAAACAAGACACTGTCCCATGCCATGATCAGGTATATTTATAGGATCTAATCGCAATTGTCGCACATGACACAGTTCTACATACCACATATAGGATCAATACGTATACCCGGAACAAAAAATGACAAAACATCAAACATAGGTCACCTAACCATTCTATATGAAATATGCACTTTTAAGAACAAAATTTTAACGCATAGGCACTTTGGCTAAAATGGGATTGGCATAGACCCCTCTCTGGGCACCAGGGGCCCAAAGAGCGTAACGTTCTACAAAATAATAGTGATCGTCAGTAATAAGGGAAGAGAATAACGTTTTATAGAATAATAGTGGCCTTCAGTAACAGTAGGGTAATCTCACCCGCATATTTGGCGGAGCTTACGGGTTACAAAAGAAAATATGCAAATGTGACCCATATGTTAAGAAACTGTCCTCCCCACCCCATGCACATATCTATGTCATATCCACGACACCATACCTCTAATAACTACTAAGTCTTCGAACATACCTCTCTATTAGCAGTTATACCTAATATAAAGTCTTTACCTACTAGGACCAGCTAATACATAAGTCCAAAATCTATATATGACTCACAATTCGTGGCACACAAATGTCAAGGCTAATGAAGACATTATAATGCTTCACAAACATAAGGTGGTCTGCTAATACTAGGTCAATATGCATAAAATTAAAGAAAAGCAACAAAAAATGACTAGCACAATCGTTCGTATCCGAGTATGACTCGGACGCACAGTTAAAACAAAAGTGTCATGACCCACACCCGCTTTTCAGGATACGAGAGCGTGTCCAAGCCAGCCTATACCGTAGTGTCGGCAATAGAACGCTATCAAGACACAATGCTAAAAATCACAAATAATGCTTATTCACAATAATTCAATTAAATTACAATATTCAAAGATTTACATTTGATACAAGGTCTCACAATTTATAAAACAACTGAATAAATACTCATTTATCTAAATAGTCTCTAGGTTTGGCCTGTAGGTACACCCGTCTCTCTAATGTTAAGCGTAGTCTCGGCTAACCTAAAAATGTTGGGTTACCAGTCAGGATGGAACGAGTACTCATTGAATGCAGTTCCAATATATGAAAACAACTATAAAGCAGAGGTTAGCCATTAAATATATGATTTGAAAATAAATAAGGAAAGACATGAGAAAAGTGGACAGTAAATGAAATAAACAAAGAAAATTCTTTCTAAGTGACTGAAGTACCTTTAATATGTGATTGGTCTAGGGACAATTACACCACACTGTCTACGATGTCTACTTTGTAATAATAAATTACTGTCTACGATGTTTACTTTGCAATAATATAACACTGCCTACGATGTCTACTTTGTAATATAAATCACTGTCTATAATGTCTAGTTTGTAATAATAAATTATTGTCTACGATGTCTACACTATATAAGGTCAGATCACCATCCTTGGTACTTCTCCTTCTCGACATGACAAAATATGTCAAAACATAAAAGAGATGAGAACCACATATCCAATGACTAACAATGAGATATAGTAATAATCAATATCGAAAACAAACAAAAAAATGTACTCGCCTGGGGTCCTTTCCTGGTGAAACCGATAATATCAACCACTAAATGTGCCACACAAAAGTTCAACTGCACAACAGTCCCCGGAGGCTGAAATAGATGTTATCAACGTGTTCAAAATAGTCAAATTAGCTACGATCGTATGTCAATAAAGTCCAATTCTATACACAGGAGCAAAATGGTAATTTTGGACCAAAACGATGTCCAACATTGGACTCGCTTTGTACCAAAAAGCGTGCTAGTATCTACGGTCTCTAAAGTCATCAAATTATATGTCTACGGGTCTGGTTTGACGAGACGAACCAACGGTATATCCAAAGTTGATTTCCGGCAGGTCGTACATAATTTTGCCTATTGGATCGGGTCGTAGGCCCACCAAAAGGGCGTTCGGGTCGACCTTCTCAGAATCAGACCAAATTTGGCATTCAAGACCAGAAAAATAATACGGTCCTTTTGGCACAAGTTTTGTCTCGAGGTGACGAAGGTGCACAAATTAATTGGCTAGTTTACGAAGAGGTCGATATGGGGTATCTCGACGGATACGCCTCCATTTTGTCGCACACACATAACGAAATTGAGTTCTGTCAAATTATACATGTCGACAACATCCATATGCATCTTTTGATGCTCATGAGTTGCGATCACGTTGCCCGGTTTGTTCGGGCGCATGCCGTATCGGTGAAAATAATTAAATTTCTATTGTTTTGAAAACAGTTTTTTCGTCAAATTGGGAATCCGATTTCTCGACGTACAGTCGTCAAAATCGACTTTTGTAAAAAAGGGTTGTGTATCCCTATAGGTTGTCTAGGTCTGTCCTTATTTAGTTCCCAAAAAATCCTAATGGTTGGTTCAGAATTCGCCTTCCAATCAAGGGTTTTGGGACTGCTTTTGGTTCTATTTTTGAACGAAAAATCCCGAGACTTCGCATCAATTTATCGGGCAATCCAATTAATTTGATTTTAAACTAACTGAAGGCCAATGTAGATGGATAGATTTGGGTCTTACCTGAAGAAACAGATCGTAAAACGATCGGGCATACATCGAGAACACTTTCTGCAAAGTTAGCCCAAAAACTGCTGTCGTTGCCGTGCACCCAGGTTGCGGCTGCTGCTGCGGCTCCTGGGGCGTATGACCGTCCACCGGCGGAGGTCCGGCGGCACGCAGCCATCCTATGTGGTCGCCGGGGTCTTGGGTAGAAGGTGGAAGAGTTAGAGTTAGGGTTATTCTTCTCCTTTTCTATCTTGAGTATATCTATACATATGTATAATAATGGGCTCTGTTGTTTTCGATTTTGAGGAGGGGAGTTGTGTTACTCTCAGGTTACTATTCAATGAATAGTACCCAAGAGTATATATATATATACATATTCTTTTATTTTTATTTTTATTTTTTTGTTTTTGTTTTTATATAAATAGTTATAATGATATCTTAATAATTAGAAAATATTTTTATATATAAAAATATAAATTCATAATAATTTATGTAATTATATTATATATTAATCAATACAATTACTTACTTGTAAACATAAGAAACATTTGTCACTAATATTTACTAAATACATAAATCTCTAAAAAATTTCAATATAACTTTATAAAATTTTCTAAAGGCTAATATAAATCCCCAAAAAATAATAAAATTATTCCGGTATATCATTTATAAGATTATATGCAACACTTAACATGATAACCTTAAACTCAATTAACATATATCCATTCTTCGAAATATATTTAAAATGATGATAATAAAAAAATTTCTAATATTAGAGAAATATTAAAATTTTATTTTAAACATAAACCGAGGGGTTTTACATCCTACCCAACTTATAAAAATTTCTTCCTCAAAATTAAAAATAGAATTTAATATATAAAAATATAAAATGATGATGATTTAATACATAGGAAGGCAGGTATGTCCAATCATCACTCAGTTTTTGGAAATATGGAGGAGGTAATTAAAAGGAATCCAAATTTGATGCCATATTCTATAATATTTGGTATCCTTGGTCCAAGGCCCTACCCAACTTATAGAAGTTGGCTAACCGTGAGAGTCATCGCTACAAAACTTTCCGAGAAGGACAATTTCCAAGGAAGGCACAAGGATATTGGACACTTTCTGACTATAGTTACAGATTTTTAAGTGAGCCTAGATATCGTCATGTTCTTGGTTAAAAAGTTCTATAGAAGAATAACGACCGTTCAACATCGTTCCTTTGGGTCATATTTCAACAAGGTAGTAGGCATCACTTTTTTGAATATAACCAGAACGTGTTGGTTCGACGGAATTCACTCTTTGCTCTACATTGGTAACTAAGAGATGAGGGTCGCCAGGAAGCTGTCTCAAAGAATCATAATTGAAGACAAGGCATGATTAGGTACATTCTTTTAAGACATGACGACTAGCGTTTGAATGTTGGTGTTTTGGTGTTGTGGAGGAGGTATAGGCTTGTTTGGATGGAATTCATACAATATGGTTGCAATGCATCTTGCATGGATCATGGGTATCAGTTTGTTTAAGGGAATGGGTCGATATTGCATAGTTAAAATCCAATGGAACAAAAATAGGCATCACGGTTTGTTTTAAGTAAAAAAATGTCTTACATATGGTGTAATTGAAATGGAGTACAAGAAGACACGTTTGTGTGGGACATGTATGTCATGTGTGTAGAGAGCCCCGTCTAGTTCATGGGTGTGAAGTTTATTGGAAGGTAAAAGCGAACGTTGTGCCCTAAAATCACGGTATGGTTGTCAAATGATACAGATAGAGTGGACTTTGTGAATCATTATTTTATTAGTTCAATTGGAACCAATCTATTCTCCATCATTTGCTAACTCATGAAGCCCTATTTTTTTAGAGAGATTGTACTCTATGCATTACAAAAAAATTTCATTTCTCGAAATAAAAATTAAAGCACAATACTGCGATAGAATAAAATTTAAAAAATCAAGATCGCGATCTTTCATCGCGATTATTTAAACGCATGAGCAAAGGGATATAAATGCAATACAAAGATCATATCTCAACTTCCACACCGATGGTAGAATAGTTAAGAATGTCATCCTATTTGTAAGAGAGAGAGAGAGAGAGTAAACTATCTACCTAACTCGTAGAAATTGGTCAATCGTAGGAAGCACGGTAACCACTAACAAGGATTTTAATATGGTCAAATCTTGTGGAGATATATAAGGATATGACGTTCTTCTGATCGTAATCCCTAACTCTATAAGAAGCCTAGGTTTTACTCATTTTACATCGTCCGTATATTGACCATGTTCTATAAAGGTAGGAATGGTCTTGGTCAAGCATAACCGAAACAAGTTGGTACAACATGATTCTATTCATCTCCCAACATAAGCTACAAGAGGTATGGTTACAAAATTTATGGAAAAAGAAATAGTGGACCAAAAGATAGGGACTACATAATAGGTGTAAGGATCTATTTCATCAAGTTTGGTTTTTTTATAGCACAAATATGGCGATATACAAGGATGGCTTTAACTGGGTCTTAATGGATTCCATAATTAAACATCAATATTTGATTGCATGAACCTTGGATTTTAATCTATATTGGCTGGACAAGATCCCAAAATCAATCTAGACCATTCCTATTAGGTTAGGGTAACCTAGAATAGGTTCCAATTCAAGTAGTTGGACTAATTGTCAGTCGGGTTGGTTAACTATGTTCCTAAAGCCCAAAAATGCACCTTTTGTGACCTTTGTGTTTAAACAGCACAAAAAGACCCTTGAGTGGCACACTAGTGACATGTGCGTAGTTGGCTTCGAGTAGATCACAACCATATATTGGGTCGAAAGATTGGAGTCGAGGTTGGATCTCTAATGGAAGTCAAAAAGTATATCGACATTACGGTGAGGATTATAGTTAGCCATTTTGACTGAAAAGTCGTGTCATAAAAATAGAGCACAAGGGATGTGTTTGAGTGGGACATGATATACCTAGATGAAGGTGGACTCATCTAAATCTTGTATATGGAATTTGTTGAAAGGAAACAACTGATCTCATGCTCCGAATATCAATGTTACGACAAAGAACACCAAATGATCTAAATAGAAAGTGGGTGTTCATGAGGCAATGATTATCCTCCTAGTGGGAACCAAATTTTCATAATCAACCAATAATTCTAGTATACTCTAATAGTAAGAAGGGATTGTAATCTATTCACTCCAGAAACTAAGATATGATTTTAGGACTTATGAGGTTAGAAAGTTCAAGATCGTTATATTGTACCTCAACTCTTGGTTATAAAGAATACCACAGGACGTAATAGATGAAGAAGTACGGTAGTTATGAATCAAGCATGAAGGTCGTTTATCTGATTTTGGATATATGGAAAACGAATGTGCATATATAACTCTATGGTCATAAGTGGTATGGCGAACTGAGAGGGACATTCTGGTTATATCTTCCCTCAATACAAGCATTTATTTTTCCAAAATAAGTAAAGGAAAAAACACAATAAAGAGTTCAAGGAAAAGGGAATCGAATACGAATACTGGATCCAAAAGCGATTAAATAATTCAAGTAAAGTGGTCAAGACAGTTGCGGATGAGACCCTGGTGACGTCCATATCTCAATCCATGTAGGTTAATCATGTGAAGTGCGAACCAAGTGCACTAAGGTTGATCAGACCATAGTACACTGATTCTAATTTGACAATATGCTAGTGAGCGTCCCCAATAAACATATGTTCCGAACAAGCTCGATAAAGCATCAGCCTGCAAAACTAGGCTATAATAGCGACATTAGTCAAGACAGTCCAAAATATAAGTACGCAAAATTTATGATTGAAGGAAAGAACAAGTAGCTTAAGTTCATCAAACTCTAAGAGTCGTCCAGTATTGGTACCTCTATAGTTGTCCTGCTTGTATTTTTACCTAAGGCCTTGGTCGGCCAATAGGTTATGGACCCCTAAACTCTGTATTCTAGGTAAACTTACTAGTTTCAGTCAAATACCTCTTTAATAGGTCAGCATGACAACGAGAAACTAGGTTGGGAGGCATGCTACCCAACTTATAAAAATTTCTACTAGTATCGACTTTGAATCAATGGGTATACTGGGCATTTTTCTAACCTCCATAGTATCACAAAATTGTAATCATATCTGAAGTCATTTTACCGAGAATTTATTTCTCTTCAATGTCCATCTGGCTGTAGTAGATCCTTCGTTTTCATGACTCAAATACGATACAATATCAGATATTTATTAACTCTATCCAATATTGACGCAAGGGTAACTAAGATAAAAAAAGACCACTAAAACATAGTTTTGGCAATATTCGAACCTACGTTTACTTGATATAATTTCAACTTTAGGGGTCGTGCCTCGCTAGTGCGCTGCTGGCTGCAGTAAACCTACAGTCTCTATAGTTCAAATAACTGGCGACAGTGCGCTGCTGTTCTGCCATTATGGGTCAACGAACATTCTAACTCTATTTCAAGTGTATTCAAATGATTGAGGAAAAACTTCGAATCGAAACTAACTTGAGACTCGTATAAGGATAACAGAATCAGAAATAATAAAAATACTTCCTTATGGCAAAATGGGGATTTAATAGGCAATTCGATCTTATGATATGAGGATGATACCTAAAGAGGACAAATAAAAGAATTAAACAATTTATCATGGTTAGAGACCACTTATATGGAGGCCGAACTTACCAAGTCAATAGTCTATCCATATTGGATCATACCGTCATATCAAACTACAATAGTGTATCTATGGGGATCTGTCAAGCTATCTAAAATTAATAACCCCTTACCTAAATTGCATGGTCTATATAACAACCTTAACTTCCCAACGATCAATTTGAATAAGGGACTCCTAGTCCTAGTCATTCTCTTAAATCAAATTAACCCTAACTTATGAATGAGCATTTCCTAGTCACAGGCTCATAATAGTATGACTAACTTAAGTACTATCACAACTTCGTACAATTTGAAAAAATTGACCGGCATGGGCCACCAAAAAAACTTTTCATGACCCGCACCCGCTTTTCAGGATACGAGTGTGTGTCCAAGCCAGCCTATGCCATAGTGTCGGTGCTAGAATCTTGTCAAGCCACAATACCAAAAATAAAAAATAATGCCCATTCATAATAATTAAATTAAATTACAATATTCAAGGATTTACATTTGATACAAGGTACAAGGTCTCACAATTTATAAAGAATAACTGAATAAATACGCATCTATCTAACTAGTCTCTAGGTTTGGCCTGCAGGTACATCCATCTCCCCAATGCTAAGCCTAGTCTCGGCTAACCTGAAAAATGTTGGGTTACCCAAACAGGATGGAACGAGTACAATTCATTGAATGTAGTTCCAATACATGAAAACGACTATAAAGTAGAGGTTAGCCATTAAACATATGATTTGAAAATAAATAAGGAAAAACATGAGAAAATTGGACAGAAATTGGACAGTAAATGAAATAAACAAAGAAAATGCTTTCTAAGTGACTGAAGTACCTTTGATATGTGATCGGTCTAGGGACAATTACACCATATTGTCTACGATGTCTAAACACTGTATACGATGTCTAATTTGCAATAATAAATCACTGTCTACGATGTCTACTTTGTAATAATATAACACTATCTACGATGTCTACTTTCCAATAATAAATTACTGTCTACGATATCTACTTTGCAATAATAAATCACTGTCTACGATGACTACAATATATTAGGTCAGATCATACATCCTTGGTACTTCTCCTTCTCGACACGACAAAATATGACAAAACGTAAAAGAGACAAGAACCACATATCAATGACTAACAGTAAAATATAGTAATAATAAATATAAAAAACAAATAAAAAAATGTACTCGTTTGGGGTCCTTTGCAGGTGAAACCGATAATATCAACCACTCAATGTGCCACACAAAAGTCCAACTGCACAATAGTCCCCAGAGGCTAAAATAGATGTTACCAAAGTATTCAGAATAGTCAAATTAGCTAAGATCACCTGTCCATAAGTCCAACTCTGGATACAAGAGCAAAACTGTAATTTCGGGCCAAAACGATGTCCGTCGTTGGACTCGCCTTGCTCGAAAAAGTGTGCCAGTATATACGGTCTCTAAAGTCATCAAACTATATGTCTACGGGTCTGGTTTGACAAGACGGATCCAATCATATGTCTAAAGTTGGATTTCGACGGGCCGTGCACAATTTTACTTGTTGGATCGGGTCGTGGGCCCGCCAAAAGGACTTCTGGTCAAACTTCTCAGAATCGCACCAAACTTGACATGCAGAACCAAAAAAATGATATAGTCCTATTAGCACAAGTTTTATCTTGAGGTGACAAATATGCACAAATTAATTTGCTAGTTTGGAAAGAGGCCAATACGGGGTATCTCGACGGATACACCTCGATTTCGTCGCACACACAACAAAATTGAGTTCCGTCGAATCCCACATGTCGACAACATCCATACGCATCTTTCTATGCTTATGGGCTGCAACCATGTCACCCAGTTTGTCGAGGCGCACGTCATATCGATGAAAATTACTAAATTTCTTTTGTTTTGAAAATAATTTTTTCGTCAAATTGGGAATCCGATTTCTCGGCGTACAGTCGTCGAAATCGACTTCTGTAAAAAAAGTTTGTGTATCCCTATAGGTTGTCTACGTTTGTCCTTATAGTTCCTAAAAAATTGTAATGGTTGGTTCAAAATTTGCCTTCCAATCAAGGGTGTTGGTACTGCTTTTGGTTCTAGTTTTGAACGAAAAATCCCTAGACTGGAAATCCAATTCATTTGAATTAAAACTAACTGAAGGCAAATGAAGATGGATAGATTGGGGTCTTACCTGAAAAAATAGATCGTTAAATGATCGGGTGTACATCGAGAACACGCTCTACAAAGTCAGCCCAAAAACGGTGCCGTGCACCCAGGTTACGGCTGCTGCTGCGGCTCCTATGGCGCGCGGCCGTCCACTGGCGGAGCTTCAGCGGCGCATAGCCATCCTAGGTGGTCGTCGGGGTGTCGGGTAGGAGGCAGAAGAGTTAGGTTTAGGGTTATTCTTCTCCTTTTGTATCTCGAGTATTTATATATAAATGTATACTAATGGGCTATGTTGTTATCGGTTTTGAGAGGAGGAGTTGTGTTAATCTTGGATTACTGTTCAACAACAGTTATATATATATATATATATATATATATATATATATATATATATATATATATATATATATATATATATATAATATACATATTCTTTTTTTTGTATAAATAGTTATATTGATATCTTAATAATTAAAAAAATATTTATATATAAAAAAATAAATTCACAATAATTTATATAATTATAATATATATATTAATCAATATAATTACTTACTGGTAAACATAAGAAACATTTGTCACTAATATTTACTAAATACATAAATCTCTAAAATTTTCAATATAACTTTATAAAATTTTCTAAAGGCTAATATAAATCCCCAAAAAATAATAAAATTATTCTGGTATATATATTTATCTCATTTACATATCATGTATAAGATATTTACTATATGCAACACTTAACATGATAACCTTAAACTCAATTAACATTTACCCATTCTTCAAAATATATTTAAAATGATGATAATAAAAAATTCCTAATATTAGAGAAATATTAAAATTTTATTTTAAACATAAACCGAGGGGTTTTACAAAAAGAAAATATGTAACAAATAAATAACATAAATGCAAATAAAGAACTAAAAGTAAATAAAAAATAAATATGGTAAGGTTCCTTGCTTAGACGTTGTGCGATGATTTGACGATGTCTAACAGACGAACGCGTTAAGACAATGAAAGCAGCTAGGTGGAACTTTCGTAAACTTCTCCGGATGCGTAAACAAACATCACCACGTTCTCAGAATAATCGAAATATCTAAGATAGACTACCATAAGTTCAACTCTGGACAGATAAACAAAATGGTAAATTTGGGTCAAAACGATGTCCACTATTGGATCCACTTTACACCAAAAAGCGTGCCAAACTTATGGTCTCCAGAAGTCAAACTATACATCTATGAGTCCAGTTTTTCAATATGAACTCAATGGTATATCTAATTTTGGATTCTGATGAGCCGAACACAAAATTGCCCGTTGAATAGAATCGTGGAGCTTGCGAAACGGCAATCAGGTCAATCTTGGCTCACAGGACAAGAAAAATATAAGTCCAATGACATAAGTTTTATCACTAGTTGAGGAGCATACACAAAGGAATGGGGAAATTGGAAGCTGGCCAATATGGTAATTTTTACGGATATGGGTCGAATTTATCGCATACGCAACCAATTTGAGTTCTATCAAATCCCACACGTGCATGAAGTCTATATGCACCTTTTGATGCATCTAGTTCGCGAAAAAATCGTCCGATTTGTCGGGACGGACACTGTATCGTGGTTTTCCAAGTTTTTGAAAACTAATTTATTACCAATTTTAAACTAATTTTTAACAGAATATAATATATAATAAAATAAAATAATTGATGGGTTTCGTTCTTGGTTAGGTTGTCTATAATGTTGTTCAAGTAGATTTTATAATTTTTCGATATTCGTTCCGCCAAACGGCTTCCAAGTTGGAGTTTTGGGACAGTTTTTTATACCAAAAAATTGAGTTTTTTTCTCTATTTTGGAACTTGATTCATGGCGCATACATCTCGAATTAATAAAAACAAATTGTTGGGTTTTGAAGAGGTTTAGGATGTCTATACATAGGGCTTCGTAGATCATAAAATAGTGTAATGAGGTGGTAGATACTCACCTCGAAGTTGGTTACATACATGTTGCTGCTGCATATGCTATTGTTGCTGTATATGTTGTTGTTGATGCGTCCTTCTGCGGTGGCTATTGTTGTCGTGTGCTATTGTATTACTGTACTACACGCAGCTCTAGCCGGCCGGCAGTGGCGCAGTGGGCATGCGCAGTTTCCTAGGCGGCAGCGGCAGGTCCTGGAGCTATAAAAATGTTAAATAATATAATTTTGCTCTATTTAATATTATTTCTCGACTTAGATTGTGGGGAGAAAAGTGACAAAGGCTCAAATGATTAAGAAAATCCTCTCCATTTTTCATACAAATAATGTGCTTTTGCAGTAATAATATCATGAAAGAAATTTAATAAAATACTATGAACTGCTGACTGTCTCCTTGTAGCAGAGACAAATAGCAACGTTTTCATAAAAAACCACAACTCTAGACTAACTGGGTAAATGGCAATTCTTGAGGCAAATGCCAACAATTTTGGAATTAGCAGAGGTCATGGACGTGGGAGAGGGAATAATTTTTTATATGGAATATATGGTCATGGCTATCAACCTTACAAAGGTGAGAACAATGGTTCATAAAAGAGTAAATGGAACAAGTGGACAACACCCTATAAAGGGAATTCAAATCCCCAAAACAAACCAAATAAGGATTGTTTCGATCTGACTTTTTGAGGATCAAAATGGAAATCAAGTTACAAATGAACAGTTTGAGGAGATGCTTGAAAATCCACATTCCATTGAATGAGCACTCGGTCAATTTATGTTTTATTTCAAGTACTTATAAACTATTTATGTTTGAAGTCATGTTTTATTTTTGGTTTCCATCATGAAATGTCCACGCCATACGAGTTTATTTTATTGAAAATATTTATTATGAATTTGGAGTCACATTTCTATAATATGATATTATTAGATATGCTTAGTTATTTATTATTATTATGATAGCGAGAATATAAGTTCATATTTTTATTTTGCTTTATGTAAACCAAATAGTAGTAATGTTTGTCATAAATGTGACAAAGATGGACATTTGTTTAAGTATTATTGAGCTACCAACAAGAGGTTGACAGATTCAAAGAACCAAAGAAAAATGACTTTGATATGTGTTTAGTAGATAGTGCTACAACACATACGATTTTGAAGAATCAAAAGTTTTTCTCAAATTTAGTATTTGACATGCATAAAGTGTCAACAATAGTTGGGCCAACCTATATAATTGAGGGCTTTGGAAGAGAGCACATCATGTTACCTAATGGTGCTCAAACCTATTTACAGAATGTGTTAAATTCAAGCAGTTTCAAAAGAAATTTGCTAAGTTTCAAGGATATATGCAAAATGGGTACCATGTAAAACTCAAAATGATAACAACAAAGAGACATTATGCATCACATCTAATGTTGGGACAAAAAATGCTCACATTAGAAAAATTCTCTTATCTTTTGGTGGGTTTGTATTACACCACCATTAGTATAATTGTATGTCATATGAATGTGGCAAAACTTAAATCCAATGATTCTATCCTATGTACCATCCGTTTGGGTCATCCGCGAAAAACTATGTTCAAGCAGATCATGAATAATTCTTCTGAACATTTATTAGAAAATCATGATCTTGGCTTATCGAAGAATCACCTATGTGTTCCTTATTTACAATTAAAGTTTATAACTTGACCATCTTTTCTAAAAGTTAAGGATGAGTCTCATACTTTCTTGTAGAGAATATATGAAGACATTTGTGGTCATAGTCACCCTGCTATAGCCATTTTAGATATTTTATGGTACTCATAGATTCATCTACTAGGTGTCATATGTTTGTCTATTGTCTACTACAAATCTTGCATTTTCTTGTCTTTTTGTCCAAACTTATTTAACTTAGATCTCAGTTTCCTGATAACTCAATTAAGTTAATTAGACTCAATAATGTCGTAAAGTTTATCTCATAAGTTTTATTGTACATCATTAGGGATTGAGGTAGAGCATCATGTTCCCCATGTGCACATGCAAAATGGGTTAGTTGAGTCATGTATTAAACATCTACAACTTATAGTTAGACCTCTACTAATTCAATCTAGTTTGCAAATTGAGGCTTGGGGATATGATATTTTATATGTTGCATCTCTAGTTAATTTTAGATCCATTGCCTACCATATCTTCTCACATGTACAACTTGTTAGTGGTAAACAACCAAATATTTTATATTTAAAAAGATGATTGCCAATTTGATGAGAGAGTTGTAAACCCCCATATTTTTTAAATGTTTTATAGTTAAATTTAGACATTCTTTTTTTTGGTGTTTTCATATTTTTTTGATTAACTATTTTCTTTATAAAACCAAAATAAAGCAAACAAATTGGTATTTACTGTAGAATAGGCGTCAAACCTAATCTATTAGGTATTTAGATAGCTTTAATATTTTTAGAGATTTTTCTATATTTAGGGTACAAGTATGTGTACAAGGTTATACATATATTTATATATACTTGATAAACAACATTTGTTAATAATATATACTCATATATATTTTTACTTGATAGGCATTTATTGTATTAAAAAAACAAAAATAAAAATAGTTTGCTTACTGATAGGTAATATAGGATATTATACATAGATTTATCAGTAAATAAAGGAATATATATATATATACTTATAACCCAAAATCTCGCGAGTATCTAATAACTCGAGAGATGTAAATCGAGGGAACCCCCGAATGCAGCAGTCGAACATTCAGTTGGATAGGGACTCAGTTTACGGATTTATTTGAATCCCTATCAAACAAATCTTTTCCCTACTACATCCTTATCTAAATCTCTACAGCAGGACCAAATCCTATCAGCCCTATAACGAGAATTGTAATGAATTTTCTCGTATCGATATAAAGTGTCGCTAGACTTTGAAACCATTAGAAAACTTTGAAGAACCCTAGCAGCCACCCCAGAAGAGTTCTCCTAGCCTGGGCGACCTACCCTGAACCTATCTCGGTCGTCGACGACTTTCGGAGGTGCCACAACCACCATTGGAAGCCATCGAGACACGCGGAATAGAACATTGTCCCTAAAAATTCACCGTAAGGTACCCCTCTTCCTTGTCTAAATTCTTTGTGTGTAATTCATATTTTACGATTCTGCGAGTAACAGTGAAAAGCCCACAAGACCCTCTAGACGACCCACCTAGCAGTACCATATGGTGTCAACCAAGCGAGTCGGTACATCGACTTAAAAAGCACCAAAAACTGATCTCTTGACAGTTTGAATACAGCCCAGCCACCCGTGTTTGAAGGCTGATTATGACTGATTATTGTAAATTTTTCTAAAAACAAATTAAAAATAGAGATAGACAACCTATAGGGCTTCACAAGACTTTTTTTATTTCGATTTGATCGACTATACGTCGAGATAATCGTAGCCAATGTTTGTCAAAAATAGTTTTTCAAAATAATATAATTTTAGAAAATTTCTTCGATACGACGTGCGCCCCGACAAATCGGGCGACGGGTCGTGCACTCTATGCATCAAAAGACGCGTATGGATGTTGCCGATGTGTGGGAACTGACGGAATCGATTTCGTTGCGTGTGCGCGATGAAATCAGTACGTATCCGTCAAGTACCCCCGTATCGACCTTTTGCAAACTTGTCCATAACTTTGGGTACGAGTCGAATCGAGACGAAAATTTTGCCAACATAACGTATCAAAATTCTGGTCCTGTGTGCAAGTTTGGTCGATTCTGAGAAGGTCGACCGGAACGTCTTTTTGGCAGGCTCGACCCGATCTAATGGACGAAACTGTACACGGCCCGTCGGAATCCAACTTTGGCATACGGTTGAGTGCTCCTCAAATCAAACTCATAGATGTAGTTTGACGACTTAGAGACCATTGGTATTGGCACGCATTTCAGTATAAATGGGTTCAACGGCGGACATCGTATTGACCCGAAATTACGATTTTGTCCATATTCCAGAATTGGATTGGACAAGCATTTTCTAGATATATCTTTTATACCAACACGATCGTGATGTTTGTTCAGCATCCGAGGTCATTCGTAAAAGTTGGCTTTTGTCGCTGTCACGACCGTTACCCAAATTGTTGGGTTGGACGAGCCAAATACAGCCTACGTTTGGAAAAATCGTTAGTAAGCTGTTCTGGAAGATAGTCAAGATGGTACTAAGTGTGCTAATGATTATGTTTAAAGCATTTTAAGAGGTTTGTCACAACACAGCATTATAGATGAAAGCAAACATGTTTTAAAGTTTATTACACTTTCAAAGTAAGAACTGGAGACAAGGTCCAGTAACTAAATAAAATTTGTAATAACTCTAAGTCTAAGTATTAAGTGCTGGCAAGTCTAAGCAAGGTTCTCCGCTGGGGCCTTTCTGGAGCAAAGGCCAGGTCCTCAAAAGCAGTCATAAAAAGTATCGCAGAACATTTCCTCCTCGGAAAGTACACCTACAACGTTATCTGTCATGACGGACTGAAGCACTTGTACTACAAACATATAGTACTGATCATGACATGGTAAGAGATGAAATGACTATAATCCGACATGGCACAATCTATCTGTAAAATCACAACTATCATGGCAAGGATGCATTATCATAGACAACATATATATAGTTTAAAATTAGAGAGGTACGTGATCGTCAATAGGTGTAAAATGTGTAGGCACGGATATAAAATATACTTCGTACAAGTAAGCAAGCGATAGATGTATACGCACAGATACAGCTGGTACGCCTACGATAGGTTACATATAAAATGTCAACCTTGCTCGGTACAACGTACGGGAGAAGGGGGTTGATCACGTACTCAAACTATCAGTTTCCCCATGTCCTAAGAACATCATGTGAGATATGTAAAAGTCTTTAAGCATGGAAAAATACCGAAAATCTGTATAAAGCATGTAACGATATGACTTTGCCGTTCCATAAAGCAGTATTTTAACATGGTTCATTTACAGTTCATTATCATATGCAATAGTAAATAAGTTTGTAGGGG